>JBBMHQ010098561.1:0-10099 GCA_037834295.1 Postelsia palmaeformis | reverse complement strand
GACCGGCGACGAGACAGCGTCGATGTCGATCGCTGTTCACGTTTTTGCACGAGTTGGTATCTCGCGGGGGCGGCAGCCTTTTTGGAAGCATGGGCACCGCGCTCAGCGTGCCCAACCCCAGAGGAGCGCAACAGCACCAGCGAAACAGAACGAAAGGAAGGCGAGCGTAAGCGGGTTATCACTACATGTGACCTGCACTTGCGCTCGCCTCCCTCTTGTGTGTGCTTTGCTGCCGCTGCCGCTGCTGCTGTTGCTCCGGCTCTGGGCACGTCGAACTCCATGCCCATCCGTCCGAGCAGGCTGCCGCGAGAGGTCATCTCGTGCAAAAACGTTGAGGTTAGGGTGATTCAGCCCTGCGCGCGCGCCTTCGGGAGGGGGCGACGCATGCTACGGCAAAGGAATCACATCATTTTTATGGAGGCTCCTATCAATAGCCTGAGGAGACCCATGCCCACTTGAGGCCCAAACCTGGCTCTGATTTGAAGAAAACTAGCCTCATCCCGATGAAAAATCCTGTAGGTGCCTGTTAAAAGATGCTACGTAACGAAACATGTTGCACAACATAAATGGGATACCGGTGTGATAGGGTTCGGGTAGCTGCTTGCTCGGTTGAGGAGCTCCGTCAGGTCAAGAACATTTTTGACCCAAAAAGGGCTAGTGCCCCTTACCCTTGTCGGTGGCGACGGCGTGAAACTCCCGATTAACAGGCACCGCGACGTCAGTGATGGAGCCAATGAAGTCGGTGATATCTCGGTCAGCTGCGAAAAGGACTCGATCACAAGCCCGTCTCCCTAGGTACTACGGTATGGAGGCTATTGCTGGGAAAACCGGAAATCACGAGCGGGTGGAGTCACGTAGCGAAACGCATGCCCGCAGGGCAGAACGTTGTAGCGGGCGGAATTGGGCCACAGGAAAACATCTCGAGCAACGTGCAGGCACTCGTCAAGGGAGATAGGGAGAGCTGGACACAGGCGGCAGTGGTCGCGAGTCCTTCGAGACGGTCCTATACCCCGACTTTCCCACAGAGTACATGGGTTGGTAGGATGTTTGGAGGCGATGACGTGGAATACAGATTTTCCCAGTGTTGAAAAATATCATTGAGGCTCCACGAAACCCTATTAATGTGGTGTGTCTGTATGTTTGGCCTCTCGATCTCACTCCAGGTGTGACTCTCGCAACAAAACCTATCGATTCTGAAGCCGATAACCGTCTCGGGGCCCTGGTATAGCGACCTACAACACGACAAGTGCGGTCTCCTATAGTGCAGTCTTGTCTAGCGTCTACTACTGGGGGCCATAGTAAATAGAACCTACGGTACACACAAAATCTATATGTTTACCTATTTTTACCAACATAATTTGGTCCTATTTACTATGGTCCCGTAATAGGAATAAATAGCGTGCCGCGTTTCAAGTATCGCGATGACGCGCGTGCGTATGTCTTACAGCACCGCTGTTGCAGACACGGACGCCAACCGGTTGGAAACCCGTTTGGGACTGCACGCCCATGGTGGGGGGATAACACTTGAAATAAATAGTAAGACCTATAATGGTTTTATGCACAGTGCAGTACTAACGTACGGCAGCAACTAAGGCCTTGAGGCGGATGGTGAGCAGGTTGGGTAGAGGCCCGAACCAGTTCTACCATACACTGGGGTGCCGTATCACACTGGGTGATAAGAAACCCCTCCCTCCACCTGGCACGGATTTCAGAGGTGGTTTTCTCCGAAGCGACAGGAGCACACTTGGAGAAAATGGTGTATTTGGGAATGGTGTATTTGGGAACATCTCGCCGGGACTCCTTCCGTATTACTGTAGGTGCATCTCTTGGCGTTTGCACTCTCACGGTTGCCGCGAAATTCAGATGGGATGTTTCTTTCGAGGGGGTGCGCTGTATATTTAATCAGTGTTACCATTGGTTTAAGGTAGAATAAGGGGCCATTAAGCTAGACGCGCAAAGGTGCATGAAACATTTTGATTGAAAAGGCGGGTAAAATGGAAGTCGCTACCGTTCCTGGTCCACCTTAAAGGAGGGAACGGGAGGAAGCAGAAGCACTAACAGTGGAAAACATAAAATTGGAAGCCAGGAACCGTACGTGGCAAGATAAATCGACACAAAGAGAAAAAAATGAAAGTCAACAGGTGATCGGGTTCGAGCCCCAAGGAGAAGGGTTTGGCATTTTTTTTCGTTTTTCCTTGGTACTGGTTTAAAAGTGAAGTAGGAAGTGGGTCAGCCCAAAGTGTTTTTCGAAGCATGCAGTTAACCTCCCAAACTCATTTTACCTTTCAGTTTACCCGTGGGCACTATTCTGCTGCGTAACATTATTACCATAAACTTATGACCTAAGTGAAACAAATTGGCATAAATTGGAGTGTGTAGGTGTTTTGAGTGCGAACATTATGATTGAGACGTTCAGGAGTGCAGGGAAGAGGGGATGGAACAATAATAAAATCAAGTGCTTTCAGGTTTTAGAGAGTTTCCCCAACCAAGCTAGTTCATCATCAGTGGACGTAAAATGCAGCCAGGGCGCCGGGGCGCAAGGGTTGGACCCAGCAAGTACCACGTAGTAGTGGTGGTGGTCAGGCTTTGATCCTCCGCCCCTCCCTAACCATCCCACCGCAACGCTCAAAAGAGGGGGAGAGAAGGGTGTGCGGCAAGCATGTTTTCTGTTTTATCTATTAATAGTACAATAGAAGTGACGCACAAAGAGGGCCAGCCAAAGTGTTGCTAGGAGTATGGAGATACATGTTCCGTTTCTCATCGTGCCTCTAATTTCCCTCATATGATGGGCATTTTTTTACTGCGTAAGTGATCCAATAAGTCTTGAGCCACGGATGACAGACAAGTCTAGATCTATTTTTTGTCGTCAAAGGATCCAAAAGTCGTGATAGAGTAGTACAAACAGTACTACAGAGCCAGTACGGTATTACGTGTGGCATGGCGTATCACTACCAATAAAACTACAGCAGTAATACTGCTGTCAAGTGCTGGGGGTGCACCGTATTCAGTATTCTCCACGTAACGTACTGTGAGGTACTGGACCCTAAACCCAGTAATATATTAATAAAATTAATATCAATAGTGACCCTCAACCCTCAAACACCGATACTGTCGAATAACTGGCACGAATACGAATGGTGAAGCCCCTCCTCTCCTGGCAAGAGAGCGCGAGAGCCCGTCGCCATTCTCAACACTTTCAAGTCTTGTAATATTGGAAATAATGGAGATTTCCGGGCCGCAGACTCCGCGTGTGACATGCCCCTCGACTGTTTTAATAGAGGTCCCCTAGTTCTCGTGGTGGGAGTCGAACTTACAAGCCTTAAATCCGAGTAGCTTTCGTTACGTAACATTTCCGTTTCCGTGCAATGGCGTCGTCGGCAGGGTGTGATATTGGGAAGAGCGAGGTCCGCGGTTCTCGCTTCATACCCCGGAAAAAGGCGAAAAAGGGGAATATATATACTTATATCATGTTCAAGAACCTGTGAGACACACTCACTTACAAAGCATCCCAGAAAGGAACGATGAGAGCAGTGCGATCATTGCATACTGAGTCCAGTACCGAAAAGGCGGAGGTAAAACTTGGATACTCAGAGTCTCATCGGGGTTCCCGACTTACTCGCAAGAAGAGATAAATCAGGATTAGTGAGGGAGGATGTGGTGCAAATCGAGTTTGTAAGCCTTAAATTCGAGTAGCGTTTGTTACGTAACATTTTTAGTCTACATTTGTTTCCCTGCACTAAACCAGTACCAGTACCAGGTTTTGTATCGATTGACCATTTCCTGCCGTCGACGCCAGTGTGGATTTAGGTACCCAAGGTTCGACTCGAGACTTGCAACAGCAGTTCTTATTTATAAGCGTAGCGTGGAAATACGCCAGATGTTGGGATCCAGGCTCGGCGGCGAACCTAGAACTTGAGGAGCGATGAGATGCGCGTGACGCATCTTGTCATGCATCAGATGTCTCGGGGGCAATATTACCAATCATAGTCCGTCCGTGGACGAAGGATTGTACCGAGATCTTACTGATGGGTCAGACGAGATCGGACGTGACAGTTTGTACGATTTGGATGAGAGACGGAGATCTTATGACAGTGTGAATTGGTGATACCTATACGGGAGATCCTTACGGTGATCTCCGGATATGTGCAGCTTGGACGAGGCATGGCTCTCACAGGCAGTACTATTCATAGTTACTCTGAACGTCTTTTATACTGCAGTCTTGTTTGGGGGCCAAATCAGTCAAACTCTAAGTAGTTTGTTCCCAAAACAAGTCTGCGGTCCTAAAAGAACATACTTGTACTATTATAACTGTAGTAATACTACTAATACCGCTGTAATACATACAGCAGTAGTATTCAGTACCGAATATGGCGTGTAGACCTACGCAAGGAGATTCCTTTTTGTTGGGCACATTGTGCGTTCTGATTTGCACCTGGTATATCATGCTATGGCTCACGGTATAACCAACTACCGCTTGTAATACTGATAAGCATAGTACCTGAAAATCAACGAGCGTTGGGAATGGACCTCATTCGCGTGGAGGGCTGCGAGTTCGCTGACTATTCGTCGCCGACTAAGCTATGAGTTGGCTCGTATTGTAGGTACAGTATTACAGTTATTAATAGCCGTCAAGTCATCGGGTAGTGAGCCAAGGAACAGCCTGAGTGATACGTGTTTGTGCCTATTGGTGACTGCGGGTGTCTTTGTGCTGGTTGGAAAATATGCTATTATTGTGCCTATTGGTGACTGGTGACTACGGGTATTTTTTTGCCTACTGGCTACTGGCTACTGGCACAGTAGTCGTTGTGTTGTTGGTGTGCCGTATTGACTACCAGTACGCGTGTTATTGCGCCCATTGGTCACCGCGCGCTAGACTTGGCAGCAATGACCCGCGTACGTATTCAACGTAAGACGTCGAGAACACAGCCAGTACACAGTAGCAGCACTCGTACTAATCAAAACACACTCCAGGTACAACAGCAACTACTAGTTGAGTCGTGGGATACGAGTACGCGTTTATATGATACACGCGTGGAGGCTTCGAAACCAAGAATGCCTCCAAGCCAAGCCAGGTAGATTTACTTGTAACTAATTAATGGTAACATGGCGTATTTCCTTTACGCCGGAGATGGTAACTACTACTACTGCTGCTGTATATCTTCAAGCTCCAGGGACATATACGTACGTGAAGTAGTATGTTGAGTAGGACTTCCCAATTCCCAAAAATGTTTCCCAGATTATTTTTTTTTCTAGTTTCGAGTTCCGGGGTTTTCTCGGTGTAAAACCAACATAATTGTTGTTGTTGTTGTTCCCACATGAGCCCATCGCCAAAATTGTAATACAATGATGCAGTCCGTGGTCGCAGGACAGGCTCCAATAACTCTGGAGTGGAAGAAATACCTCGGTAAACATACAACAAGCAAAGAACAATCAGCACTACCCGTGATAACTGAAGGACATCTACATGGGGCAGCCCAGTACTCCGTCTGTAAATGGAGCATGCCTATCGGTACGCATACATTAAATTTGTATGCACCACTGGCAACCCAGTATACTGGTACCTGGTAGATCTTATGTACGAAGAATATACATAGCTGGTGGAGGTGGATTCAAATATCCAATCCTGTGTCATGAATATGATATCATGATATAATATCCTGTCGTATGGCCGAATCCTAAGATCATGAGCAGTGAACACTCGCTACTCACGTTAGGTGTTAACCTAAAGGTCTCTTTTCGGAAAGCATTTTCCGACTATATTGTTTTTGTTACTGATGCGTTCGGTGGGCTTTCCTGGGCCTGGGTTATTTTCCGGCGGGAGCTACTTGGCGTGTGGCCCCTCTCTTGGTTTGTTTTTTTACTCACAGCAGTCGTTAGATGCTACAGCAGTACAGCGTTTAATATTACGGGGGACAATATTGAACAGGACCTAGGGTACACACAAAAGCCTATATATTCCGCCATTTTTACTGTTAATAACAGTATTTGGCCCTGTTTACTGCAGTATGATTCCCTGCAATAGTATTATATCATACCTTGGACGTGTGAACGGCTGCAAAACCTTTGGCTTGTTGACTACCGTACTACCGCCCTGTCCGGGGGGGCGAGGAGCGTTGGTGCCCTCGTGTCGACACCGATACGGCCCTTATGCATATACCGGTACAGCTATTAATAGTAGAACACGGTACAAAAATATTTACCGCTGGCTGGCTGCTGGGTGCATGATCCTACTCGTACTTGCATGCGATATACCTGGTAATGCCTACATGGTGTTGACTTTTGAAACTGCGGTCCCATGTTGGGAACTAACTACTCTAATTTCAAGTATATTGTCCCCAAAACGGGACTGCAGTCCTAAGAGGGTTGATATACCAGATGTAGTTATACTGTTTATAGTATGCTCATGTGCTGAAGTTAATGCTGTGAATAGTAAAGCCACAAGATGAGGCGGTAGTAAGGAAAGTACAAGCACTGGAACAGCGATCAGCCGGCACCTCAAACTTTCAACAGAAATTCTCGACCTCTCACGGCTGACATGTCTATTTTAATTTCGTGTCGATAAAAAAACTACGGCGGTAGTAGATTGCGCCCGCCCACTAATTGCTACTACTGCTGAACTGCTTGTATTACTACTCTTGAAAATATAATTACTGGAACAACAGTAGTCTCTCGCAAAAGTTGCAAGAGGGTCTGAGTTCGCGTCGACCACGTACAGCAGCCGATGGTTACCCATGGGATAGGACCCATGAGGTAGGATATCGTGAGATAACAAGACAGGTTACGTGTCTACTGCTGCCAGTTGTAACACTGCTCGTGTGGACCTCTGTTCAATGATTCCGCTCTTTCAGCGTGCTTGAGACCAATAACTTATGAAGTTTTCACCCTCTAGGGACATGATTATCTCGATTATAGTATAGAGGACCAAGTTGTGGACGAAGAAGTGACGATTGATTACGGCATCATCGCGCATTGCTTGGTTGGAGAAGAGGCGCAGCTTTTTTATCCTACTGCCAAGATGCCCGGGGACAGGAGACGGTCAGTAGGGGGAAAAGCGTGCTCGGGTCAAGAGTGCAGAGGCGAATGTTCCACACTAAACCCTATATGGTACCTGGTGGTAGTTTGCCGTCCGTCAAAGGCATGTTGATAAAAAAGTGAACTTCGCTTTATGTCAGGGGGTGCAAGTGCGGTCTTCTGACATATTTCGCTTCTGCTGCTACTGCACGCTCATGCGCACTACTCGCACGTGCTGTGACTGGTATTTATAACCCGTTTAGTGGTGCGGCCTCTTTACATCAGTTTTGGGGACAAATTACTCATAATTTGACTGGTTTCTCCCCAAAATGGGACTGCAGCCCTACGAAAGGGTTAGAATACCAAACTCGCCTTTTTGTTGTTCATTTTCGGTTGCTGCCTCTGGGCTCCGAATTAATGAAAGCTTTAGTGAATAAAGTGTAAGTGTATTATTTCCTCTTGGGAATCGAACGTAACATCCGTAAACCCAGACCTACTCGAGGTAGCGGCGGCTGCTGCCACAACCACCACACCCTTGCTTGATTGATTGTGCTATTATGACGGGGAACCATGCTAAGTAGGACCTACGGTACACCCCCCGAAACCTATATATTTAGCTTTTTTCACCAACATTATTTGGTCCTATTTATTCTGGTCCACCGTAAGACCATAGTAAGTAGGACCAAATATTGTTAGTAAATATAGGTAAATATATAGGGTTTGGTGTGTACCACGGGTCCTACTTACTGTCGTCACCCCATAATAGCAGAGTTTCAGACATGAACGCCTTTTGCACCATGAATACCAAGCGGAAGCCAAGGGCATTGACTCAGGCGACAGCGTATAGTTTTTCTGGACGAAGGAGAACAAGACCGAACTGCCACCACATTGGTTTGCCGTACTCATAGCGGTCTATCGCTCTCATTCAGCCGTCGTCGGGTATTAGTAATTGCGATCGAGCGCGCATTGGCGCACTTTGCTTGTGGTACGATGAGCGACAATCAGCACCTAGTACTAGGCGATGTGGCTGAGGCACCGAGGTTGCTGAAGTACAACCGCAAGCGTCTTCCTGACTCTGCCACGAAGTAGTTGGAGATCTAACGGCGACCATGGCAGCAAGATCGGGATTGGGAAGGGTGGATCACTCTGTGTAGCTCGTAGTCAGCAGTTCATTGTGTTTGCCCATTCGCCCAGCAGTCGGGAAGGCAGTAGAAAACAAGCAACATATGATATGATCGATATAGTATGCACATGAGGGGTAAATGAAAAGATGGCGAGGAAGTGGGACGACACACGACACGTGATCGATGTTTGTACAGAAAGGAGGAGTAGTTGAATAGCTGGACCGTTCCCATAGCCGTCGTCGCAGGCAGGCATCAGAACGGTCTGGGTTCCGTAATATGAAACACTATTGAAGGGACTGACAAACAGACTAATAATACCCACATACTACAAGTAATGCGCTATGCACTGCCGTGTTTGGTGGCCGTACACCATACCGGTACACGATAATGTGTGCTACTCGAATCATCAAAATCACATACACGTTGAGGAGCATAATTGCTTCCGGGTATTGTGGGCATGGTTCTGGAATCTGCGGGCATTATTGTGTAAAACTGGCATTGAACGGGGATCATAATACTATTTTTTGCTGGCGGAAGAAATCAGAGCCTGACCTTCGCCCCACACACAAAACACACAAAACACTCAAAACACTCAACTGTCGTACTCGCGATTGCAGCCAGACACTTGCAACCGGTTCATGTACCGTAGCTAATGACTCGTTGGTGCCGTTTATTTGTTGTTCATGTTTTTCTGTACGTTATTCTGCTTTCGTGTGATTGGTTGGGTACAACTCTATTTTTCGGTGGATACATGAGGAACGTTGGGGTCTAAATGTGAAGATAAAACGGTGCGCACATTTACGCCCGGGGTGTAATTGTCACTAAAAGGAGCCCGAATCATAGCTGAAAGTACTGCCGAAGATGTGATTATCTATTGTACATAACATACATACCAAGTACCAGTAATGAAATAGCAATGCAGACTCTCGTGTCACAGAGCTGGCGTACACCTTCGAGCCACATCCCATGTCGAGCTGCAAGGCAAGGGTTGGCGCGGACTGGTTTGGTCTGGGCGGTGGTCTGCCTGCCTGCGCTCGTTGGACCGCCGCGCCGTTCGGCTGTGCGGCGCGTCTGCGCACAGCTCGTTTGGTCACTAGGTGTTACGGTTGATGTAAGCTTTAATGGAGCAGTACCTATATATGTACACTCATACATATGTACACCCCGTACCATGCGCGATGGGAATATCGCACCAAGCTTGCGAAGAGGAGTTTTGAGGAAATTTTTGATCTAATTGTTTTTTTTTGTTTTTTTTCGAATGTACATCAATTTCCTTCCACTGGATGCCTTCATTTTTAGGTGATGTATATACTCGTATGTACTTCAGAAATTCAACGGCCGGGGGGCCTTTCTTTCTCTTGAGGTTTTTGCCAAGATCAGGTATACCTGGCCATTTTTTGGCCAAAATCAGTTACACGCTAAAAACAAGTACAAAACACACCCCAGGAGCTTTACTAATGGCCAGGCTGACATCGTAACTGATTTCGGCCCAGAAAGCCCAAAGTATACCTGTTTTTTTTACTGTCTATTAAAAGCTTGGCCAACTTCGAACAAATCAGAGAGGTCTCCGTATGCGTCTGCCCTCCCTCGGCTGAAATTCTTCTGTATCAACGTATAAACTTTGTACCCGTGCGTCGTACGTAAAGGTACGTATTTGTACATGCATACATACATGCGTACGCTGGGGGGGCGCCAGAGTATATGCTGCTCTTGGCGCCCCCGCCGTGGCGAATCAAACGAAGCCTATCAATAGCAACTCTCCGCAGGTCCAAGTAGAGCCCGTGGTATCTGCACCCTGAAGAAAACCAAATAATTCAGATTTTGGAGGCCGTGTGGCACGCTTAATGCTTCAGGCGCATTCTTATTTTATCGGACTTCATGGACAGAACACCGCTCTTGGCGCGCGTTCTTTACTTGGTTTTAGTAAGTACCTGATTTTGCCTCAAACGGATCAGGTATACTTG
>JBBMHQ010098539.1:0-10101 GCA_037834295.1 Postelsia palmaeformis | reverse complement strand
GCTTCCCTTGTGCTCCTGGTCGCGGCCCCGCCCCCGGTCTTGCCTGCCGCGAGGTGATTCGTCGCCGCGTGCACTGCCTCCTTTGCCGAAGCCGTGATCGTCACCGTTGGTGGCCTCGCGGTCGTCCATTTTCCTCCTCTCTTGTCATCCTTTCCTTTCCTTCCCTTCCCTTTCCTTTCCTTCCCTTTCCTTTCCTTTCCTTACCTTTCCTTCCCTTTCCTTTTCTTTCCTTCCCTTCCCTTTCCTTCCCTTTCCTTCCCTTTCCGTTCCTTTCCGTTTCTTTCCGTGCTTCACAGTTGTAGGTGTTCCGGCCCTGCTGCTACGCTCGGGGTATTGTATGACAGCACGGAAAGGATGGGATCCCGAAAGTAATCATGGATAACCTTATCTTAGCGCACAGTCATGAGCAATCACAGCACTCGGGTTCGCACGGGGTGATCTGTATGTTAAGTATGCTGATAATAATCGTATGAGTAGTGTTTCAATATTCTCGATAGTCATGCCTGAGCTTTATGTTAGGGAAAAACAAACAAACAAGCAAATAAACAAACAAACAAACACGCGTCAGTTGTAAAGTAAAAGAATTATCCAACTCTACTATCGGTAAACGAGCGTATGTGGGCGATAGTATGCACATCACCTCTGGCTTGTATTCAACCCTTTTTGTCAACTTTTGGCTTCAAAAAAACATTTGGTCTGGGGCATGCAAGCATTTATTAGACACGAACAAACGTGCGTGGACGATGAACAACGAGCAAACGGACAGGCCCGGGCACGGACAGACGAGGCACGAACAAAACGCATGTCTCCATGCGGAGACCAAACATAATTTCCAAAACAAATGCAAACAGCTGGCGGAGCACCGTTGGCAGCATAGATAAATACCACAGCGTCGAGCATGCATACCTTGCATATGAATGCATGCCTGGTATGCAACAACGCCTGCTCTTTCTGGTGAGCACGCATATTGTTCCAAGGCCGAAAGTCGAGCAAACAAGTGCCCTTACAAGCAAAAAAATCATGCATGTACGAGCGTAGGAAGTGCCTGCACATACCTACGTACAGCTACGCGAAATATGGACTACCCAGCAAACTTCTGCGATATGGGGTACGTGGTATGATGTGCCTTCGAAGGTACCATGTTACGTGATCATGATAATGTTTTGTAAATGAAAACAAAATGAAAAACGTCAGCTTCGACGACCGATTGAGGACAGCGGTGGTTGAAATGTGATTTCCAATGTCGTATTATATTTGTGCATCGTACGAGTACGCGGAAAGTATCCCCCTTCTTGCCAACACTCCAAGACTCCACTCTCCTTGCACTGCACATCAATCACCGTAGGTTCATCATAACACGGGAGGCTTCAACCCTCAGACCCTAGAAGCACAAGCTCCTTGCATATGCCTATGGCTAGCTGACATGTCGTATGGTTGTTCGTAACGTGTCTCGCAGGGTGAGTAGAGTTGCTACTCGTAATGAGTGGATCGTAGCGGGGCCGTAGTTGCAATGAGGCTGATGCCGACGATCAACGAAGGGGGCAAGAACGATAAGGAGCACGACGGGCACAGCAGTGCCCATGGGGTGTGGGGCTAACAGGATGGGTATCACAGATCCCTTGGTTTTGCTCTTTCTTCGGTCTCTGGGTGGTGTTTAGTAAACACCGGGTGGTTGCGAAACCGCGTTACTGGTTTTGTACACAAAACCGAAGGCATTCCCATGCCAGGAATCCTTCCTTCCCCATAAGATATGGCCTCAAGAGCTTGTGAAAGCTTATCCTCTGCTCATACAAGTAGACCCGACGCGTGACACTGATCAACACAATCGTCTAGCGTCGTATTATCTTCCCCGCAGCGCCGTCGCGCTGTGACAATCTCTCGGCGCTGTAACAGTTGTGCTACCGCTACCTTTGTACTCACAGCTATGTTACTTTGGCAGCGACCTACTGTATGTAGTCCTTCTACTACTGTTGTGGTAGAAGTACTAATAATCACTGACAGTACACTGTGACGTATTGTGACGCGTATGTTGGAGAATCCGGGGACGTTGTAAACGTCTACTTTGGCCAATGACCGAGCGCGGCATGTGTGGCTCAAGTTGTTTCTACTCAAGGTCCACCAGAGTGCGCTCTCAAGGTACTCCGGCGGCCACGTGTGTGGGAACGGGCACGGGACAAGCCGTGCCCTCAACGGGAAAGAAGATAGGAGAAGCCGTGCACATAATGGAAATGGGAGAAGCCGTACCCACAACTGGAATGGGAAACAAGTGGGATGAGGGGATGCTAGATCGCCCATATGGGGTGCAAGTGGTTGTTAAATTCATCGTGGGATCGGCACGACGGGAATGGGGAGCTCCAAATTCACGGTGGGATTCCCGGTGTATTCTCATTTCCATCCCATTCACAATGGGAATTCCCGTCCTATTGTCTCTCGTGATAACGCCAAGGGGTTTGAGGCATAAAAAAATATTGCCGTTAGCCTTGAACTCCGAAATAAGGGGAAAGGGATATATTTTTGTAGGGTCGTGGCAGCAACACAGCGTTTGTTCGTGCTCATAACCCCCCCTTGAGCAATGTAAACTACTATATACTATTTCACCATGGCGTTAGCTGTATGCTGCAACGTGTGTCCGTCATTTAATTTCAAACACAAATGAGTAAGTATCTCTATCTGCGGTGAAAGATCCGACCTTCAGGGTGTGTCTTAACTCCCCCCAGAGGCCATTGGAAAGAACAGAATGGAATATTATTGTCGCATGGATTGGTGCTGATTGGTAATGAAAAACGAATAGACTTAGTGCTGCTCAAAAAATCACTATATCTTGAAATAGGAAGAAGAAGTGTTGCACCTATTTTCCTCTTGGCCCGTTTTGGCTGCGGTTTGGGGTCAGGGTTGGGGCTAGGGTTAGGGTTAGGCGTTGAGCTTGGTCTTCGCCCGTGCCTGGATCTCACCAGGAAGCAAAAGACCTGAACAATCTACCATCCCAACGATCCGAGCTCACAGCTTGCAAGAGGATCTTCTCCTTTTTCTTCTTTGGGAGGACCGAACAGCCCGACCGAACAGAAAAAAGTCGTAGCATATCATTGGATGTAGATTTACGGGACCGAAGATGGAGGTCGACATCAATTTGCCGTGGCATGTGTGAAATATACCGTTCGTACTAATTCGGCTGGTAAGGCTCAGGATTCTGCACGGAACCAACCACGTTAATTTGTTTATTTACGTAGGAACAGGGCGAATGACCACGGGCAGCCTCTTTCCGTTCCGTTCGTTCCCATGCTCTTTGGAGAGGGTGGAGATACGTGTCATGGTTTCTCCTCTCCCCTGTTACGGCATTATAGCTTGTAGCAGTCGTACCCTCATCATACCTGACAGGCATTATCTCCCATATTTCTGATGAGCACCTCGTCCCTTCGTTCAGAAGGCATCTGGCGAGGCAAGCAGCAGCTGATAAGAGAGCTTATAACTCCTAGCATCGTCAAGAACCTTGTGTAAGTAGCCAGATCAGAGCCAAAGGCATCAGCCTGCTAGCAGTAGCCGGCCCCCAAGTCCATCCCCCCTGCACTTAACACACGTCCGCAAGATACGGTGTTCTTTCTCATGGAGCCATCAATTACTGGGATATTTCGAAAACAATTGTATATTTGGTCGAAACCGCGCTGGCGGGCTTAGCTCGTTTAGGACTGCAGTCCTGTTTTGGGGATAAACCACTCGAAGTATCAGTGGCTCATCCCTAAAACGGGGCTTGAGTCCTCAACGTTATCGCAGCGCCCTCGAGTATATACCGGAAATATGGGGAAAGCTCGGCGAAGACGTCCGGCGTGAAAATGCCTACTGATACAAAAAAGGAGTTCGCAAGTAAAATCCCGAACTTAACGGTGTCCCCCCTCGAGGCCGTTTTCACCCACAAGGTGAGAATTATCAACGACCTTTCGTTCGAGGTGCGGTACCGAGCAACGAAGGGAGGCCTGAACGGAGACACAGGCCCAGACACCGTCCCTCGGTGCCTGCGCGTGAGCCTTCCCGGAGCTCCTCACGGAAATCGCGCACCTGTAGCAGAAGCACCCCGACAAGCGTATACTGATGAGCAAGGTGGTCGTATCAGACGCGTTCCGCAACGTCAGTGTCGACCCAGGCCAAGCTCATAGTTCCGGCTATACGGTAGTAGACCTGGTGGTGATCGGTTTCCGCGACGGTCGGGTAGTCGGGGTCTCCGAGGCTCTGGGAGGTCATAGCCTCGGCAGACAAACACTCGCACTGTCACACTTCCATACAATCAGCCCAGTCACTTAGTGAAGGACAGGCAA
The DNA here is from genome assembly GCA_037834295.1 of Postelsia palmaeformis. Taxonomy (NCBI): domain Eukaryota; class Phaeophyceae; order Laminariales; family Laminariaceae; genus Postelsia; species Postelsia palmaeformis. The sequence goes on along the minus strand of JBBMHQ010098539.1, from coordinate 5,794 downwards.
TATTGGCGAAAGTCAAGATCGTAGACGGTTGAGAGAAAAGAACGCCAACCCGGGTGTCCACAGACTTCAGGACCAGAGCGCACCCACGAGGGTGGAAGTTTGACGCGTTCTTTACTTTGGTGTACGTAGACGACTACCCGTTAGTGTGGGCACAACACTCAGGCGACGACACGACCGTCCTGATATCGTCGACCTCTCTAGCGTCCGACCACGTGCGCGTGTTTGGACCAGGAGACGAGGGAGCGATCCCGATTTCTGCGCCGACGAAGAGCACACATTGGTGCACTTCGATCGACGTGATAGGTTTTGCTGTCAACTCACACACCCTAAGAGTTTTCCTATCCACGTAAAAACACCGAGACGATTGAGAAACTGCTACTAGACCAATGGCCTCGAGCTGAGGAACGCAAATATTGAGAAGGAGCTTAGCGTCGCGGGGGAGCTGTGGAATCTCACGTTTGTAGTCAGTTTGGGCAGGAACTTCTTTTGGAGGCTTTTACGCCTTACCAGCCTCCACGCTGCGCAGGACTCAACGCCCCAGGAGCACATTGTATGCCTCAGTCGAGAGTTTCAGGTCGACCTTATATTATCTTTGGAAAATGGGTAATAATTCACGAGTTCCTCAAAGTCGGAGAGTCCCTCAGCCCGCCATATTACTCAACAGGGAAGCGTCCGGCCAAAGGGCACTACTTATCGGGTGCCACTTTCGAGTCTCTTGGCGGGTATTGTGTCTAGAGATAAAGGTGTCCTGGCGATACGATCTACGAACATAAAGGGCAGTCGAATCAAGCCGGAGCGCCGAGCGCCACGATGCTTGCACTGCCGCGATAAACCTGCTCGAAGGTCTCGGGATGGTCGTGACGGCCTGGGTGATGCTGGAGTTAGTAGAGGACACGCCCAGTTGTGATGGGGACCCGGTCGTGATGCGCGGCAACAACACGGCGGCAGTGTGGTGGGTCACTCGGTGCGGCGGGACCAGAGACAAGGGAACGGGCCTACTCATAAAGATGCTTGGTCACCTTGGAAAATTATGGAACGGTGGAGCCACATCGTCAGGCATATCATGGGCGATAGCGACACTCGATCAGACGGGATATCGTGGCGGACCCGCGCCATTTTGGGAAGCAAAGTCTGGCCACTGATAAAAGCGGACGACTGGTCAGACAGAGCGATCGGAAGGCAAGGAGCGGAGATTTTGAAAACGTCGTGCCCAGACCGAAATGCATCGACCACAGTTGCAATGAATTGTTATTGGAACTCATGGGAAACGGAACGAACGATGCGTGACCCACTCCCGGGGTGGCGCCCATCGGAACCCCCTGCCTCTGGGTTCTTGGGTTGAAGCTTATGGCGCCTCGGTATTATGTACCCAACAGCAAGCAGTCGACAGCCACGGGGTACTTGGCCGCGATCAAGGACCTCCACAAGGTGTGCACGGGTCGAGAAGTACCCACTTCGTACTGTATGACAGTAGTCGTGGGAAAAGGGATCGACCGAGAGCGCGGTACAGTCTCCTGCAATATCGATTTTTATAATAGAAGTAGGTGAAAGCTTCCATGAAAGCTTCTACCACTTCCGCGGAACCTCTCACCACTTCCACGGAGGTTTCCACCACTTCCATAGAAGCGGATGGAAATTTCCACGGCAGCTGTGGAAACCTCCATGGAAGCACTGGAAGCTTTAATGAAAGCTTCCATGAAAGTACACGGCAGCTTCCACAATTTATATAGAAGCCTGTGGAAGCTTCCACTACTTCCACATAGCCTTAGCGGAGCTTCCACCACATCCATGGAAGCTTCCACTACTTTCATGGAAGCTTATAGAAGCTTCCATCACTTCCATAAAAGCTCGTGGAAGCTTCCACTAGTGTTAGAGGTGCTTCCACAACTTCCACGGTCGCTTTCATCACTTCGATGGACGTAAAGTTAGCTTCCACGACTTCCATGGAGGTGGTAGCAGCTTCCGCGACTTCCCTTGAACCTTGTGCGCTTTGCGAAACTTTCACGGCTTCTGTGGAAGCTGACACAACTGTATTGCACGCATAAGCATACTGCACTCATATAGACATAGCACAAGATATCGGCCTGTTGGTGTCCTTTATCATAGACTAAGGGAGCTGCACGTAGTTAATTTCCACAAACTTGGCGTTGACATAATTGGTCGAACTTCGGCAAACGAGTAGGAAGAACGTGATTGCAAGCGATGTGAACCTGCCAGCGGTGTGCCCTTACCCATGCTGGTGTCACACCGGTGATGGGGTTTAGTGCGATCGAGACCGCCTGTCACACAACGATTTCCTCGGGCAGGTTTGAATGAGAGACTCGGACATCGTTGGGCTTTGGGGACGGGTACAAAGCGGCGAAACGGTTGAAAACGCCGGTCTACCGTCGAACTTGAAGCGAAGTGCTTAATCGAATTGTCACGCTTGAATCCTCGCTGTATAGAGTGTCTTTGATTTTCTTCAACGCTTACACTGCAACCTTTATGCGAATGCGTCCTCCACATTGAAAGAGCTGTATGTAGCACAACAATACGATACCCCTGAAGAACCCCGATAATGTCCGGCTCTCACGGTTTCCCGCACCAAACACGAAGAAGGCAAACCTGCGAGTTTGACTTCCTTTGGCCGATATTTCGTTGCGAAAGGGTAAGGGAACGGCAGCGGCTGTGTCGCAACTCAAGGAACCCTGGACACCGTACGAACAATCTACCGTGCTACAATACCAGCGCGTGTTTCACGCATTGGTCACACCTCGAAGTTATCGCGTATTGTAAGGCGTGCTTAAGCTCTACTCTGGCTGCCTCCGCGTGCATCGGCATCGCTCCTGTGACAATCGTGACATGTTTGTCAAAGGCTTCGAATCCCTTCTAGTCACCGAAGCACTCCTGAATTTAGGCTGGGGCAACGCTCGGGCGACGTCGCCCACGAGACTCCGGTGTCGTGTCGTCGTGATCTGTCTCATCAACGTAGTGTAAATGAGGCATCCTGCGATAGAGTAAGCTCGCTCTATTTTGTTTTAATTTCCTATGATCCCCCAAGGTATAATGCGGATTAAACGGGGGCCAACATATGAATATGATTACTGCTTGGGATGTGTAGGACGCGCACCGATGACAATTATAAATACCCCCACGGTCTGTGGCACTGTACCTCTTTCACCTGGCGCCTAGCAAGAATGCGGCGATGGCTCGAAAAATTTTCTCCTGAATGTGATACCTCCATTGCTGAACGTCTCAGTTACCGGCTAGCCGGTGCAGAATATCCTCCCTGGTCTGAAGTGCCGAGGTTATTTTGTCCGAGGTTAGCTTTCTCATCTCTGTACTCTGTCTCTGCATTCGAAGGTCGAATGCGCCAATCTCCATAAAGAAGCCGCTCGCGCTGACCGGCTACCCCCTCGCGTGTCGGCCGGAACAACACTGCCCCGACGACCCCGCATTTGGTCCTGCGGTACGCATGCGATCGAACGGGGGGCGTAGCAATAAATATTCCTCGACTAGCCAGTGGGTGAAATGAGACAAAATTGAAATAACTACGTATAGCGGGTGTTCTATTTGCCGGATCGAAAAACCGGGGTGGACGGCCTCCCTGAGACCCGGCCTTCGACGTGGTAGCAACTGACGACGCACGCGCAAAAGCGGAGTGCTGTGTCCGACTGCAAGTGGCTCTCTGTTTTTGCTGATGCGATGTGGTGTGAGCATCTGATATACGCGGAACTTCTCCAACGTGCACGTGCGAAACGGGGTACTTTGGCCCTCTACTCCCACGTCTGCACCTTATGCGACCTCGGCACGGGTAACTGGTCCGTTTTTCAGCTCAAACAATCGATCTGCCACCATACAAAGAGTTCGAGGTTTGCTTTTGGTGCCTTTTCTCTCTTTGATCACCCTGCTGCTGCCCGGTGCCCACGCTAGTGTAGCGTCGGCGGCACGTGCGTACTGTGCGGCGTGCGTGCGTCATATATCTATATGTCTGTCTGCCTGTCTGTCTACCTGCCTGTGTGCGTGTCTGCGTGTGTGGGTGTTTGTCTGTCAGCCGACTGACTATACGCTCCCATGATGGTTGAAGAAGGCCCTTCCGGTGGTTTTTGTGGAGGACGGTAATAACTCCACCCCCACCGCGTACAGACCGGTGGCTGGCGAATGTTCTGGAAGCATAAGCGTTCGATGGGCACAGTAATAACATTCTTGGCGACGTGAGGGAGAGACTTGGCGGTGGTTTGGTGATAACACAAGACGTAAGCCTGCGTTGAGAAAACCCGTGGGAGGGCGTCCACGGCAGTTACGTCACTGAAGAGATCGATGTAAAGAAGTTCGGCCGCCAGAGGTCGGCTATCAGGCGTTGCTTCCGCGGGGGGGGGGTAGATTGATACAATCTTAAATGTCACGGTCTAGTCGAGCGAGAGCTTTGCTTTATGGGCCTCCGCATCAGTTCCCGCATTAGCCCCTTGTTGGATGGTAACAGCGGTGTTGTAAATCCACACCCACCCACAGATGGCATGGAGGGAGGCGTGATTGAGCCCGTGGGACAACGCATAATTTCGGCGTGCGACGCCGACATCATTGATCGCGTGTTGCCGAGTAACCAGGTCAAACGAGCGCCGCTGGTGGTCGACAGCTAAGCCAAGGTGTTCCAGCTGGTGCCAAGCGAAGCTTTGGTATCCACGAGCGTAAGGGCGCTCGAAGATGACGAGGGGTAGACCAGGGAGGCGGGTCAGGTGCACCTCGCTGGGGGACAACCCGGTGGCAGTACCGGGCGAACTGTTGTAAGAAAAATTCACGTGCGATGAGTGGGGGACTCTTATCTGGTGGCTCGTTGACGGCCATAGCGATCATCTGAGCCCATGATATGATTCACGCGCTCGGCGCCGCCTTTGCTGTTCAGATGGGAAGAGCGATTTGTAATTTTGCGCATGCCATGCCGCCTGCATATAACATGGAAAGGAGACTAACAGGGTACTCCCATAGAGGGGTGCTCAGCAAGTTGTCCACCATGCCTCCGGCCGTGAATTCGGCCGCAGAAACGGCGCACATGTCTACGCTCCCGTTAAAACGGTGGGGGAAAAGGAGGATATGGGTGCTACCCTTAAGAGTGACTGGGAGGGAACCGAACGAATGGACGTTTATCGCAGTGCCAGGCCCGGACGACCAGGAGATCGAAAGGATGGGCCAGAGCGCCGTCTATCGAGAAGAGTTGAGTGATTGGCACCGGAAGCGATGTCGAAGCTACGACTGCGCGCTGATGTCAGTGCTGACTCACCAATAAAAGCACTCAAGCGTAAAAAGTGTCCCAGCAGCTGAAAGGTGGCAGTGGTCGCTGGCATGGTATGATGATAAACCTCACGACCGCATGAGGAGCGAGACGTAATGTCGCGTCAGCTCGTCGATAAGCAGGTGAGCGGCACGCCATCAAGCGCGCCGAGATCGGATGAGGGACGGGAGTGCATTTCCGCACCAACGCAAGAGTCCCGCCGTCATCCTTGTGGAGGCGACTCAAAAATAAATTCCCGACAGAGGGGGTCGTTTACAGGATGAAATATGTGGGCGAGTACCATCACGGAGGACTGAGGGACTTCCGAGGAAGAAGTACCCAATGGAGGTACTACTGGCAGGTTCGAGCCGTTGTTCAACCGTCTTGTCAGCGTGCAAGTAATGCTCGACGAACCCGCGAAAATTGAGCTCCACGAGAGATTGTACTTCGGGAAGGGTGGTCAGAGGAGGGTCGTCCGAGCGTTGTGCGTCAAGAAGCGGCCGAAGATCCTCAGTCACGAAGGCGGTCGACTGAACGAGCAAGGTG
>JBBMHQ010098528.1:0-10101 GCA_037834295.1 Postelsia palmaeformis | reverse complement strand
CGATAAGAGGCGGAGAAGCTTTGGCCGAGGGGGTTGGCGGGGGGGGTATCACTTTATAGGCGAACGATCTTGAAGGTTAGGAGTTATTCATCACACCGCTGCAAGCTGTCGTTGCGGAATTGGGCCCAAAAATACTCTTGCAGCAGCGCTCGCCTTGTAAACAGTGTGATGGTGGTAGAAAGCTTGGGGGGAGTTGGTGGAAGCGGGAGAGGGGAGGGGACGGTATGAAAAGCGTGCACTGGGTAAGAGAGGCGGGGGCTTATTTTCGCAGGATTCTTCACTGAGGACGAGGGGCGTCGTGTGACACTGTATACCACTTCTGCAACGGCAGTAGTAGTAGTAGTGGTAGTATTGCTTCGACGGTAGCACTATAGCATCTTGCTGTATGCGAAAAGGAAGAGGGCTGATTATGGGCGTGAGACAGAAACAGCGACAGTCAGAAACAGTGGCAACAGTACATTAGTACACTTGTCTACCTGCGGTGTGCCTACCAGGCCGGAATGAAAAACAAATAATGACGAGGAGGAAGAGCAGGAGGAAAAAGAAGAGGAAAGTAGCAGCACTTTTTTCCGTTCTTCTCGCGTTCACATGCTGCTACTGTTGGGGGTCTCCTCTGTGTTAAAAGCTGGGAGAAATAAGGTGGTGCATGGGTGATAAAAAGTGCACTTCCTACGTTTTACTACGGAGGCAGGGAAGAGGAGGAGGAAGGGGTGGGGGGGGCAGGGTGATGGATGCCGGAAACGTGGATTGGATGCATTGCAAGCATGGATGGGCATGCCTTGCATGGATAGGAATGCCATGCTGGAATGGGTAGATGGATGGGCATTGATGGATGCATGGTTGGCTGGAGGATGGATGGGTAGGTGGGGGGGGGGCGAGGTGTGGGGGTGTAGGCAGGGGAGACGAGGAGCTGGGTCTTGTCGTGATGTCGGGACGTTCAATCGATCACCAAGCGGAGCAAGTAGTAGTAGTCATCGTCGTCGCCGTGCTTTCAAGGTGCGTTTTTTCGTTTTCGATTGTTCATAAGATTTCGGTTGATAGGTCAGTTGGTGATGATGCTCTGGAATGGAGAGCTCATGTTTTGATGTATATCATGTTTCATACTTTACAGTACTTCTTGTATGTGACAATAAAAAGTGTATGGTGCGATATGATTAGAACGCGGGGAGAGGTCAGCTTATTTTTCGACCCACGGATGCGGCGATGGGTAGCACGGGCCGCGGGGCCAAGGGAGGGGAGGCTTAGTGACTGGTGAGTCGATAGGGGGAAACCAAAAATTAGAAAGCGTCTCGTTCTTTGTGTGCCAACCAATCAAGAGCACGCCACCCACCGTAGATTACATACTGCGAATAACTCAGGCTCCGCATACTCATCTCGAGGAGGTACGACATGCTGCGTGATCGATCGGTCACATCCAGACACACAGCCAGCACTCAACACCACATTTTTTCAAAGGTTACGAGCCTCGAATCAGCGGCAAGGTAAAGTCAAAGTTTTAGTTTCCCGCACAAGGGGGAAGATGCTCTCTAGATCGTAGTGCGCTTTAACTTTCGAAGTAGGTTCTTCAGATGGTTCAATGTGTGCTGCATGGTGGCGGAGGTGGCCACATAAAAAATCCCACGTCCAACAGGTCATGAGCCTCGACTCAATGACATATCGTCGACGTTGTTAGTGGCCTGTCATACTGTCGTACAAGATAATACAGCTAGCACGCTTTGGCGCGCGGCATAAACAACGTGATATGGAGTGCCGCACGCTGCTAGGCATGGTACCTACTACCGGTGTACGAAGTATTTAAGAAAATACTGTGTGCTGTTTTCGGTACTACCGCCCTAGCATGTTCAAAACATCGTAGGTACTTGAATTAGTAGTAGCGGTCGTCCAAGATATGTAAATAGGTACAGGTGCGTGATGTTGACATTGTTTCTCGTGGGCAAGGGTCGTGCCGTGATCTGCGCAAAAACCGCACCCATATCATCCTCCCGAAGCACGTCACGTGTCGGTCTGCACTGCGCATGGCTGAGCGTATCAGTAACAGTGCACCGTGATGCCCGGTACGATGAAATATTGTTGTGGGTGTATAAATCGTGATCGTTATGTTGTACGAGTGCTCGCTCATGTTGCCATACGATGTCAAAATGAGGGAGAATCTCATCCTGCGATCGCCTAAAAGTACCAGGTATTCTCTACAACAAACAAAAAATGATTTTCAATGTACTTCGAAGTCGCAGACTATTCCATGAACAGATATACGGTACGCTGTACAGTAGATGTCCCTCATGCCGCCGGGCAATTCTGAACGACCGAGGACTATCCCATTAGTCGGCGTATTGGGTTATTTCCCCCTATGGATATACAGTATTGTGCACAAGTGCATCTACCCCAAAACCCTGCTATCTATAAAAACGATTACTAGGAGAACATCCATCCATGCTCTATAATACATTGTTCAAAACTTTACACCGGAGACGAAAAAATGAAGGAACTCGTCGACGTGGTGATTGAATTGCCAAAAACGCAACTAAGTGCAGGTAACCGCGTTCTGCCAAGAAATTACAACATGCGGGACAAAGGCACAGGTTGGGGGTAGTTGCGCAAATCTCGACGAAAACTCGTCAGCGTCGTGGTAGCCCGTAGTACTTATCCGCCGCCCTGTCGTAATAGCAGCTCAAAACGGGATCGAAGTAAAGATCATTGCCGCCGCCCCGTATCCGCGAGGGGGTGTTCCTACCCCCCCCCCGACCACTCGCCACCTCCAACGCAGCGCCGGCCTCCCCCCGTGACCGTGCGGGAACTCGCGCTACCGGATCGCGGGAGCCGTCGTCGTCGCGCGCCCCGTTAGGGATGCCAAAAACAACGGAATCTGCATCGGCGTCATCGTCACGGTCGACGCAGGTGGCTCCGTGCGCGCCGACCCGCTGGCGTCGGGGTGAATTGGCAAATGAAACGGCACCGGTTTTGCCACCATCCCCGGAAACGGCTTGAGAAACAGTCGTTCCAGAGGGGGCACCGGAGGGTGTGACAGTCGAAGCCAAAGAGTGGTCACCGGAAAACGGTGCCCGCGCCTCCGGAGTTTGGCTTTGAAACGCCACGAGCGGGGTCGGAGAAAGAGAGCGAAGCATGGGTAAACAGGGGAAGTGGCGGAGGTGGATGAAAACAAATGAAACTAGCGGCAAAATTGAGGACTGAACATGTAGACAAGAGTGGGGTTGGGGGGGGGCTATGTTTTCTTGGCAAAATATGCGTCCTCGTTGCCGCTTTCCTCCTCGTCACACACATATCATAGCTTGAGGTATACAGACTCGTTCCTTTTTCCTACATGAATGAGCGCTTTCTGGTATGACCCAAGAATCAACGCGACAATGAATAGAGGCACGAACAACGAAGATTATGTGCACAGCCGTTTCCCTTCCAGTTGCATCGTCCCCTCCCCGTGGTTTCTGCGGGGGAGAAACGTAAGGGGTCATGCGCGGCTTCCTGCGAGCATCGCACTCCGGTCCTTCGCCGAAGGAACACCACACAAATTCCCGTTTGGCCATGACGCTGTGCTCAACGAATTTGGCACCAACTACGTGCACAGGCAATGCGAGCGCTCTGACTGATTTGTGCTACTGTGGCCAGAAACGATTTCAACATATTCGCACCAGCGGTACATAAAAGCGGTTCTAAAACTATACAGACCTAGTACCAGGTATACAAGAACAGGTGGGTAGAAGGATGTTATGTTCTCGCCTAGATCGCCCTCGGACCATTTCTTTCTACAGTACCTGATACGTTATGGGAGAATCGTTAACAGTGGGGATCGATATCACCCCCCGCCCACGGCAGGTACACCTGAACCGTCAGCCCCCCCCCTTCCCCCGTCCCTCTCTAGCCAGCGGACACGCCATTGCCGGTCCACCGGTAGAGGCTCCGTTCCGCATCTAGTTGCGATTTTCAAGGTGTCGACTCGCGGTGAGTTCCCGCTGTGTATTTTGTTGCTAGTGCAGTTCGCAACACCATCGCCGTTCCTTGACCTTCGGCTACTGAACAGTGGAAATATCTCACCTCAAGTCAACCGAACCAAACTCTGCGTGAAAAGAGTCCTCCAGGTCCAGGAGGGCGATCTCCTTTCTCTAGAAAAGCGAAAAAAAATGACGTGTCGGGCAATGGAATAAATAGGTGTTGGGTAAACAAGCACTATTAGGTGATTACCAGCAGGTGGGAACATCAATATCCAACAGGTGGTGGGAACATAAAAAAAAGAGTAGGTGGTGGGAGCACAATCATTTTTCGTTGGCACGCAAACGGGACCGACGTTTCGGGCGCAGTCGTGCGAGAAGGATGGGCGAGCGGACAACCGAACCAACCACCGTGCACGAATGCAAAGGATCGGCGATTTCTTTTGTCAACGGGGTATGCGAGAGTACTACTATAAGTATAAACGGTGCATGCAACGACTCCATCGTCTTCGCATACAGCACACAAAATGTGGTTAAATTTGTTGTTTCGGTTGACCACGTCAGAAAATCGTTCGACTGCGGGCGACATGTGCCCGACAGTGTAATCCACACAAAACGCGCTTGACTTCCCTGCATCCCCGCACATGGACAGTATTTTCGTCCCATCCTATCACCGTATACCCATGACCACGCCATCGCCATGTTCGGCAACTTTGGCGTTAATGATGATCTGGATGCTCGCCGTCGATCGATAGCACAAACATGACATTAAAAGCGCAAGACCTCTCGCTGCTCTGTCGCCCTCTGACCTCCAACTCTTCCAGCTCGGGTCGATCCCCCCTTGGAGCTGTCCGTTGTCCGCCAGTTCCCTCCTGCTCTTCTCGCCAAATCTCGCCCCCTGTCAGAATGTTTGGGAGGGAGGGCTGCGGCGGTTCCCCGGCCCCTTGAGCGAGTGGAAACAGGCTGCTCTCGTTGCGGTAGCTACCATTGCCATCGCTACCACTGCCGTCGTCACCGCCACTGTCACCGTCACCTCCGCCTCGTCTCCTTGCCGGTGCCAGACCAATCTTCTCATCATTCGGGCGTGTGGCCTCTCGCGGCATCCCCAGGTGTTCATCGTCTGATGCTAGGGTGTCGACGGCGCGTCTTGTCGGAGCCCGCCGCTGCTTAAACGGTGAAGACACCTCTTCATTTTTGAACATCCGGCCGCGATCGTCGCGTGAAAGCTCGACCTCGAACTCGCCCCCACGGTGGTCGGTGTCGCCACCACCTTGCCGAGAAGAAGCACGTCTCGCGACGGCTGCCTCGACAGCGCCGGTGGTGGTCCTGGCATCCCCTTCACAGTAGTTGGCTTCAGTGTCGACGCCCGTGCTGATCCGTCTGCCCTTGCTCACGGCGGCCGTGCTTCTTCTGCTGCTGCTGCCGATGCCGCGCAGCAAGAGGTGCTCGAGCGCATCGGTCTCGTCGCCAGTATCGTCTCTTCCCCTAACGCCGTCACCACCGCTGCCGTCGAGGCTGCCAGCGCTGCCTGACACCCTCAGATCACCCGTCATTGCCGCCCCGGCTTGACGTAACATCGCCCGAAAACCCCGCTCTCCAGCCAACGCCGTTCCATTCTCTGCCTCCTCCATCAGGGGGGCATCTCCGGCAGCCGTGGAGGAGGCAAGAAATGCCTGGATCACGTCAACCCGGCCCGATATGGGCGACGTCACCGTTTCCGAGCTTGCATCCGCGGCGTCCGACGAAGAAAGACAGTGCACCAGATTTCCCTGTCGAGCGGCGGCAGAAAACGGAGGCGTGAAAAGGTGCGCCGCCGTGACCATCGCTTCTTTCGGCAGCTCGTGAACTTCTCTCCTCAAGTTTTCGCCACGGCAAGAGTCGACGGAAGTCGAAAACTTGGCCGAGGCGGAGATGGCAGCGGCGGCGGTGGCGGCCGTGGTGGCGGTAGAAGACGACAGGTGGGAGACGAACGGTGGTGGGCGATGTTCTCGTGACCCCGATGAGAGCACCGGATCTCCACAACGCGTGGCGGAGACGACGAGAGCATCCCCCCCGCCCTGTTCTCGTCGCCGGGTGGCACCGCTGCTGGGAGGGGCGACGGTTACCTTGGACAGAAACTGGGGGGAGCGCGAAACAGGTGGGCTTTCTTCTTGGTCGTTGTCATGAACCCCCTGGTCGGTGTGGCTGGAGGCACCCGAGCGATCACCATAGGCGAGGAACGCTGGAGGAGGGCTACGGTGAGGGCCTCCCGGCGCAGTGGTCACAGCGTCTGTTGGTGGCGACGCTGCCACCGCCAGTCGGCATGCCCTATCCTGCGGGGAAAAAGACGGCTCTCGCCGTGGTTCTGTCGACGGAGGGGTGCTGCGCGAATCGCCATCGTCTGTGTTGTCCATAAAACTGCCATTCGCGCGGTTCAACGGAGAGCATCGGACGAGCAGGGCATAAGAAAAACGAATGGCGGCGAGACGTCGGGAAATAGAATTAGGCTCAGGAAGCCCACGTAGAGATTAGTCAAGATCTACGAAGTCTGCGCTTCGTGCAAGGAGCGACATGTGAACGCTCTTTGCTAAGGCTTTGTTGAGTGGTATTCGCGGAAACCGCGGTGGGTCTCGACAGGCGACCCGCGCACCCTGCAGCGGGGGATCGATAGCGTTTGACGGAGAGACCCGCACACGAAGGAATCACACTCCAATCGCCACCCGAAGTTTAGACGCTCAAACAGGATTTTTCTTCACGCTCTTATCCCCGGAAACTCTGCTCCTTGAGCGGCAGTCACTAGATTCGGTTACGTACTATTACGGGGGGCCACAGTTAATAGGACCTATGGTACACACAAAGAACTATACATTCACCTTTTTTTACCAACAATATTTGGTCCTATTTAATATGGTCCCCCGTAATAGATATTTGAAAGCAAACATACAACTCTCCCGTCCAATAACGGGAGGGTAAACGGAACGTCCAATGATGCATACTGTTGCCGCGTTGCACTGCAGTGGTGAAAGGCGCGCTTTACGTCCTGGACGGTGACATACCCCAGAGAGCGCTTCCGTTGGTTTCTTCACAAAATCTCACGACTCCGAGGTGCAGATTGATCGTTGGCCGTGAACACACTCGAAGACCTCAGCCGGACGCGCTCGCCCGTCCACCTTTCAGACTCACCTCCACGCAGGTGCAAGCTTACCCTGTCCTTTATTCCAGCTTCTTGCCGCACTCCAATCTTCGGCAGACGCCGGGCCCGCTGGCTCCTTTTGACCACGGCCGTAGTTGTAGCCTCCTGCGGCGTCCACAATCTGCTTCGTCTGCCTTGATTCCACCCTCGTTCTGGGTGTGCTAGCGCTTGGTGTGCTCGCGCCGGACGAGCTCCCACCGCTGGTGATATCGTCACGGCTGATTCTGCTGGCAATAGCAGCCGTGACGGCGGCGACAGTGGCGGCAGTGGTGGCATTTTCAGACGCGCATTGCCGTGCCGGTAGCCCACGCTTCTTCTGCGCGCCTCGACCGTAGTAATTATCTTCGGTGGCGACGTCCCCGCTCCCCGCCACCGAGGGGGTCTGCGCTGCTTGCTGTAACGACGATGCGACCGCAAGTAAGGGCGAAGGATGGGAGGCGGTGCGTTTGAGAAGAGTGGTGCTTGCCGTTGTCACCCTGCTGGTCGCTTCGGCGATAGCTCGCCTACTTCCGCCGACGCCGCGGCTGCCACCACTATCACCACCACCATCAGCACCATGCCCTGGCGTCGATGGCCCGAGCGTATCAGCACAGAACGATGTGCGGTGGCGGCGACCGACGGACTTATTGCTACTCGAACGTTTCGCAAGCGGAGACGGTGTAGCCGACAGAGTCAACCTGCTGGACGCCTCTAAAAGCACAGAACTTGATCCCAAGCGGGCAGCGGGCAAAACCCCTCCTCTTCCTGGAGTACCGGGCAAGGGCTTGGTGGTCTCGTCCTGAACATGACGACGCCGATGCTTGGCCTTCGCTGCAATGGCCATAAGCGCGGCACGTAGTGCGAAACAAAACTGTCAGGCGACGGTCAGGGCAGGGGAGGTGGAGGGCAGGCGTATTCCTGTGCGAGTGCGAACAGCCCATCAGGGTGGACTGGTTGTCCGAGCTTAATCCAGCATGTATAGAGACACACGCGCGGGGAGCGGTTATATAATGAAAGTCGTGATTTTTTCATGCCTACGTGAATCGATCCTGCGTGACCGAGCACGTGACCCGAACAACAAAGTGGCTGCGGTGAAGGTCATCGACGACTCTGTCAACCGAGGGATCAGTCGCTCGACTGACCGCCGTGTACAGCCCTTGTACATCTATCTGCGTAAGGGTGTCGGGCTACGTGCATCTTGCTCTGGATACCTACCGTGAGTTCAGCATCAGTTTTTCGTGATAGCCACACGCCGTAATATGCGTCTGTACAGGACTTCGGGATGTTGCGCGCGAAACGACTGTATTGCGTTGGACGTCAACCTCGGGTCAACGGGAGGATCCGATTGAGGGTGGGCGTCGTGTGCGTTCGACGAATATGCGGAAGCAAGAATGCGGTAGCTGTTTCCTGTTTTCGTTCGACACGACTGCATCGTATTTTTTTCTTATGATGTACCAGGTACCTGGTATTTTCGTGGGGCGGTTACAGATGCGTTGACTAGTGAGGATCACCACGTTGTGTAGAGTTTTGCGTTTGTGTGGCCCTGCAAGCACCTAATCTTCAAAGATCGAAACACAGAACACGAAAAATCGCTCAAATTAATGACCCTAACCAGTCGACGCGATCCGCCGCCACCCCCCGGCAATAAGACACCAAACGCAAACTAAAAACTTTGCAACAGCCGAAGACAGGGGAAATATTGAAAATCTCGCTTCTGCAGATTCATCGAACACTCGCGACGCCTACATACCCTCAATTCCACCCTTCCATTGGCCAGTGATGAATGGCCAATACAAAACAGCAGTAGTGGATTCGCGCAAAACATTGACGAATAGATAGCTACTGTCGGAAGGAATCGTCTACATACCTGACACCACCAATTTTGCCCCGGGTACCACAGCCACAGCAGCCGGCGACCCAGGCGGTATATGGCGGGGGAGAGGGGACGGCCACGGAGAGGGCACAGGACGCGCGCTTCTCCTTCTCCCCATGGAATTGGTTGACGAAAAAATTCGATCGGACGGGCTCGGCGGCGGTACCTCTGGGGCTGTGCGATCTCGGAAAGTGTTAGGCGAGATGACCTGTACTAGTCGTGCGGTCGCGGGGGTATACACGGCGCGGGGCCGAGGGAGAAGGAAGGAAAGGAAAGGGAAAACGTTCTACGTTCCGGGCGCAACCCACTGCGGGAAACCTCGCATGTATTGATTTCCGTAGAGCAGCGACAACGATATGCGTTGCCGTGCTGTTTCTCAGTGTACTGCTCAACTTTGAAGGTTGGACACTCGCACAAGCAGGCTATCACAGGAACACAAGAAATATATGCTGATAGGCATTACGAGTACCAAGCCCAGACGGTCCTCACATTTTTCGTCTGCAATGGTGATGTTGTGACGCCACTTCAAGCCAAGAGGGTAGTCAAGCCTACTGCGCAGGGCCTCGACACGCCAGACGCTGCCGCTACCACTACTGCGATTACCAGACACTTGGAAACAGCTGCCACTGTATAGTTTTTACTGTCTCGACCGTTGCATCAACACGTTCGTATAGATTGCACGCCCGCGCCATGGAAATACGTTTTGACACCGCCACAAGTCCGTGTTGTCTCCGTTGGTTTACCACACAAGCTACTCTAGGAGAAACTTCGGCGGGCTCAGCCCGCCTCGTTTCACTGCTTCGGCACGGCCGCTGCTTGCCGAGCGCGGCATAACCCCCCCCGTCCCCGACCCCCCTCCCTTCACCAGCTGATACCTGCGCCCCCGAGCCATGGGGTTATTATTCCTCTCGATGAACGTTTCCTGCACTCCGCATACTGTTAGGGTTGATAATTTGTGCTTATCGACCACTAAAAACAGCGACATCGACCAGCAAAAAAAAATCTCCCCGCCAAAAGCGGACGCCTCCACCCACCGTGGAATGATTTGATTTCGGTGTATAAAATTCCGCAGTATTCAAGAGCATAGCGCCGGAGATGGCGCATGAATATTGAACTGAAAGTTCGTGTACGTCTCC
>JBBMHQ010098527.1:0-16890 GCA_037834295.1 Postelsia palmaeformis | reverse complement strand
CAAAGGACGTGTGAATCATTGGTGTTTGTCCGTGCATGACGCACCAAGTACGCCGCAGCTCTCCTGCCACGCGTACGCCTCGCGTTCGCACGCATCAGCAACACGATATCACTACAGAGTACTCCGGCCTTGCACCCGCCAGAAAGACCTACCAGGTACCCCTCTCGCTATAAGCCTGATAGGCCATACCTCGCAGCATGCGTCGCCGAGGCAACGAGAGGAACAGATATATTGATATTCATCGCCAATAGCATGGGCACAGACTGCAATTTGTTTGCCCTACGCCGCGTGAAAGTGGGCTCAGTATATGGTTCGGCTGTCGCAACAGGAGCAACAGGTTGAATTGATACACAACGGGTATTTTGAGCATAAAAGTGAGATACGCTTGAAAATTACTTTCACCATTCCGCTGGAAGATGAAAAAACCACTAGTGAGAGCAAAATAACCGAGTCATTTTACGGTTGAGGACGGGACGGTACTGACGGCAATGACGGGACGGGAGGGTCAAACCGTCGCCAGACAGGTACTTTCGTCTCGTTCCATCCCATCCCGTCGCCAATTTTACCTGCCGTTGACTCGTGCCGTCGCGTCCCATCGTCAAAACATGCCTCTAACTTCTCGTCCCACCCTCCATTGTTAACGCCGCTCCTTCCTGTCAAGACTCACCTGGATTATATCACCTCACAGTTGTATGTATATATCCAAGGAGGCTACACCGGCGGCCTGGACGGCCACCGGTCGCAGGCTTGTGTGGTGGGCGTATATCGTAGAGGAGGGGGAGGCTTAGACTCGATGCCCGGGCATGAGCCGTCGCCGGTCGAAGACTTGTGTCATGGGCGTATACTGTAGAGGAGGAGGCTGAGACTCGATGCCGGGATATTGAGAGCGTGCCCTGTACACTGCAGGAACGTTGGAAAAGCGACGGAATGCTAGAAGGCGATGTAACTAACTCTCAACTCGGGGAGTACGCGATGACCGACAGTGCAGCTCCGTAGAAATTCGACGTCACAGTAGCTGCTGTAGCAGTACTGCTGTAGTTGTATATGTGCGCATCCACGTAATGTGGCTCCACTACGGCTGCTGCTGTACGATAGCGCCACACACCTAAAGTTCTGCTGGCCGTCAAATGTGATGCTGACTGTAGGTGACACGATATCTCTCATGTCCCAGCCTAATTTCTGATGGATGACAGTTCTCAACCAAGCCTGGGGGGCATGTGCTCTTGGGGCGTGCCATAAATGACCCAGATACACTCACCCGGGCAAGAACCCCCAATGGCAAGGCCGGCCGGGTAGCTGTTTCTCCCCAAAGGTCGGAGGTCGGAGAGGATATGCCGGAAAAAAACACACGAATACGCCACACGAATACGTGCACCTTGTCGAGAGACCATGGGCCAAAACACTGACAGGGGAGGGATTTTCGGAGTTTCCTTCGTAGATCTCAACGTCAAGGCTTTGCGCAGGCGCTTCGGCATGAAGCGGGCGGATCGTATGGCGCCAGGATTTTCAGGCGTAGAGGGGGCACGCCCCGGCGAAGAAACCGCCGGGAAAGACGGTTAGAGGCGGGAATTGTCCGCCGGCCCAAAGCGGATCAGATGATGCTGAGGATCAACAAATGTATATTTACCCGGTTATCTACATTTCTCCCTTCACAGCACTACTCGTGAGTCTAAAATAGTTATTTTTCAATCATTCTATCCGTGGCATGTGTCAGGAAACCGCCGGCCAGGGATCGGACGACGGTCCTCCAGACTTGATCAAAAATAACACCCAGCACTGATCCAAACTATGTGGTACATTCCGAAATCTTGTGTCCTTTGAAATGCTCATTATATTTACGATCCGACTGGTACGAAGCAGTACGCACACGGCACATAATTTGCCAAACTCCTGATGATACTCGTCACAAACAGTACATACAACACGTACTCGTACGAAAGGATGAGAGTACTGTACATCAAATAAACCATAAGGTGACAAACAAAATTATGAAAGTATTCAACCATGGAAAATACATAAACATTCGTATTTCTCGTAGACAAAATCAGGTATACCTGGGCACTCTTGGGCCAAGATAGGTTACACTACCAGATATACCTAGGGTAGAAGTTGGAGTTTCTTTACATTTTCACACGAACACCGAACTAGTAAGCTTTTCATGTAGACAGATAAGTGTCTTGGAAAAAATTCCATCAAAATATGTAAACAAGACAAGCTCCATCCTTGGCTCTCCTTATCTCACCCGGACCTGATCCCACTCGGATGTGATCTCAATTGGCCTCCCTCCCAAAAGGTGCAGAATATTAGCCCTCGGCAGAAGCCGCCGAGGGCCGTGAGCGCTGACCGCGAATCGTCAACGGTCGTTAATCGTCGAACTGCCACTTACCGTACAATGAAATATTCAAGGCGTTGCAATCCGAGAATTTCACTGAGCCCCGTCAACCTCGGACACCACACGCTCGACCCACACAGCCAACGCCAACGGGACCACCACCAGCACCGCCACACTCCACGCCAGCGCCATGGGTGCACGCACACCTTCCCGATGTGTCTGACCAACCAGTAGTACCACCACCACCACCACCACCACCACCCGCCTCGCGGCGCAATATTCTGAGCCCCGCCTGCACCGCGTCGTACCGTCAGGGAAATACTAATGTTCGATCCCGTCCGGAAATACAAGGCCAAGGAATCGTCCCGTTCCGTTGTGAAAAATATTATGTATCGTCCCGCCCCGTCGCTACTGAAAAAGGTACCGTCCCGTTCTGTCACGGAATAAAAGCCATTGTACTGTAGCGTTCAGTCCCGCGGAGTTTTTTATTGCCCACACCATCCCGTCCAGCGAACTCTAAAATATTTTTCTATTTTACCGTCTCGTCATCGTTTTGTGTCCGGCTATGCAACTCGTTCTGTATGGAACTGTTCAATCTACGACTGATTTTTGGGTGGTGTTCCCGAGTGCAACCAACATTATCACTACTATTGCTCTTGGCACTTATTCCCATCGACGAGTGGCCTGCGACGCCGCCCGTCACTACTATCGTATGTGTCGCAACCCTCATCACAACTCAGCCTTAATTACTGGAACACCCAAGGAAATACGGCTTCCACAGTTATTCCCTTTGGGCCGCACTGTACCATAACGACGGTGCCACAGATACGTCGACGACGCAACCCATGCTGCCGGTAGAGCGGTATATTTCCTGACGGGAACGATGCTCCTACAGCTGCAGCAGGTGCAATTGCTGGGTCTACCTTTGTTGCAGTGAACGCCTCGACGCTGTCGTTTCCGTGTGTTCACAACAGATTCACACGTTTGGGATGCCGCCGGTGCCTTTCCGACCTTACCATTACCTCCGTCACACGGCTAGCGCCAAACAGGTTACCAACACCACCGCCGCCGCTACAACCTTATCTACCGCTTGCATCATGTCATAACCTCCTTCGCTTTTGGTATCGCCGCTGATTCATCGACAATCGACTGCTCAGCCACTACCCCTTACGCTATCATCCCCGGTGCTGCAATCGTTGCGTCGATCGGAGCTACTCCGAGCTCTGGCACAGACGCTGCAATTTTGTTTTTTTTTGTTGTGGTCGGCCCTATCGCAATTACGACGGGGGTTTGTAGACATCGCCACTGCCGGTACCGCAGCTACACCGCCGGTACTTCTACCGCCGCTATCGCAACCGCACGTTTTATCCAGCCCCCGCCGATGCTGGTTCTGCCTACGCGTGTATGTTTTCTTACTCGTGTGCAACAGGGTACTACGCAGGTCTTCTGACTTCATCCTTCATGGTCGGCCGCTTGATCTCTTCGCACTTCTGGGGGGTCGTCGCAGACCGTTATGGCTGTCGCTTCGTGCTGGTAATCGGCCTGGTGACGACCGTGGTGATGTCGATAGCGTTCGGCACTACGACGATGTTCACATGGGCGTATATTTTCAGGTGAGGCACATGCTATAAGATCCGAAGGGTATTCAATTTGTGCAACTTTGGCTCGCGGGGCTCTACGCTTTGAATATTTTTTGAAATATTTGGAGATGGTTTGTGTCACTTCAAACGGTTGATTGGCCGGTCGCCAAGACCGCTCCCTTCCATAACATGGGCGTAACCACAAATGATTGTGTAGATATATCGAACAACTACAGAAAACACAACGAAGTATCGATTACCTCTCAGTTCTGTACGGGTGTGCTATATTGTACGATGCCTCCACAACAAGTTGCTCACCTTCCCCCCCCCATATGTTTCTCCCTCACATCTGCATGATTTTGAACCGCGTTGCGCTTTTCGCACTCCCGCCGGGGGGGGGGGGGGGGCGGTTGTAAATGATTTTGTATTGGTCCTTTTAGGGGCAACCCACGGAATAACCACCTTATCCATTCGCAATATTAATCGTTCATGTCTTCGTTATTTTCTCTCAGTTCCGGATATTCACCGACATTTTTTTTTATAGCACGCCGCGCGAAGAAAACGGTCCACTATGTCGTTGTCTACGCTGCCATAGAAGCACTCTCCCGGAGTGATCGAATAGTTCTCGTGACACTTCGGGTAGTACCCCTACAATAGCCCCAGTCTTCGCCGTACCATTGCCGATACGTGCCAACGTCGCTACCTTGAATGAGACGCATGAACACGAGCTGAGCGTGGTTTTGCGCGGCGAGTACCCACCAGAGTATACAGTGTAGTAAGTGCGTTTATAAGGGATTAGCTTGGGCAGCAGGGTTCTTGTAGCTGTCGTCGTCTTTTCAATTTTGTTGGACCCAAGTGGTTCGGGTTGGTCGGTTGTCTCAGCCATATATATATATATATATTATTTTATATATATATAGATACTACTTTTTACCTATATGATTTCATATATAAATTTATATATATAAAATATATTTAACATATATTCATCATCACTCTCACTTTCCAGCCTAGCTCGTAGGAGGTTTAACCCTCGACGACCTTTTGGACAAACCGTGGTCACAGGTGTCTTTCCTTTTCCCCCCCGCTACGTGCCTTTTGTTTGTCGCTCATAGGGTTCAGCATTCCCACTGCACGTAGATTTTCATCGAATTTAGCTAACTCACGCTCTCGCGCTTTCCGCTAATCAATTTATTTTATGGAAGAAAAGGCCCCTGAGCATGCACTTGGTGAGACTTGAACCCACGAAATTACGAAGCCACCGGGGACGCCGGCTTTGGCGGAGCAATTGTTTTGTTTTGGGGCACACTCGAACGTCGAATGTATTGCCGCGCCAGGTTTCTGCTGGGGCTACTCAACGGCACGCTAACGGCATCAAAGACCCTCGTTTCAGAAGTGTGTGGCAAAGAGCACGAGGTCGTCGGCATGGGCGTTGTGACCAGTGAGTTGTCATGACGGTTTTTCGCTTGTGTTTTTGATTGAAGGATGACGCCGCTACGAGGAAACAGCAACGCCGCTGCATCAAAAAGGGCATTAAGTGGTTTTGCAACATCTGGATGGCCTGTCGACTGATACCTAAGCGCATAGGCTACAGACGGCACCTCGTGACTGAGCATGTTACGTATAAACGTTTTGTTGCAGCAAAGCACAACGAAAGAAGGGATGATGTATAATTCCTGCATGCGCCGTCATAACGCGGGAGGGATTATCGAAGGATAATTTCGAGAGTCTGTGAGGGGAGAATGGTTGAAAAGCATCAAAAACATCGGATGGAAGGGGTCGCGAGGGCACAATATGAATTCTTCGGACCGAACTCTCGCAGATTCATGATCTTGCGCTGTCCTCTCAGAGTTGTCGAAAACGGCATATCTGGAACGCGAAGTTGCTGTTGTACATACGTGGAATGGTCGTTACCAGGTACCTGGTACGTCATAATTGGTGTTCGGCGTCCCTGCTACCATAGTGCTGTCACGGAAATCCGTGAATGCAAGGTGTTCGCTGGCTCAAACGTTACGTGGAGTGACGTTATGACTGTTCCAGACGCGGCTGGCGACGATCTTATGCTTGTTTCCCAAGCGCGGCGGGCGAGGCAGTGAAAACGAACCACCATCCCCGGGGTAACCAGGCGACGCTCATGCACCATCATCGGGTTTAGATTCAGGGATACATAGCCCCGATGCTCCGGGATTGAATATTTACCTTGACCGCACTTGCTGCCGAAACTACAGCATGCTTCCCACGCCATTGTAGTTTGTTTGCGGCTATCGCTTCAAAGGAGTCGATGTTATCTTGAGCGGCACGGAGAATCGCTGACGCGCTTCCCGAGTCGCGCTCCGGCCAAGACCGAGTTGGTGCTACAACCGCACCTGTCAATGAAACTCAGCAGCAGAAGGGCCGGGAAGAGCAATGAGTATAAGTTCCTGGCATAGCTGACAAATCAAGCGACTACCTCACGCCTGCTCGCGCTCGCAGCCGCAACCTCGTACTTGCCTGCCCCCGATGTGGTAATGCCGACCTGCACACGATGCTTTCCTCTCATGGAATGCTGCACAGGCTCTCCAAATGAAAGCCGCCCACGCAGTATCACCGTCCCCGATACCGTTACGCCTCGATCCCTCTATCAATTGACCCTGTTTTGTTCATGATTGCGATCGCGGGAACCACTTCTTCGTCTCCGTACATAACTCACCCTTTGTTTGCCTGGTTTGGTCCTTCGTTAAGTACGGCAATGATGCGCCAAGAGTCTAGCGACATCAAAGGTCTACTGCGTAGAAAAATCTCTTCATTTGATACTGCGCAGTTTTGGGGCGTGAAAGCGGGTACCCAGAGGAGGTTGGAAGCGACACCACTACGTTTTGCACAAACGATGAGGGTGAACCACGACAGTGGGAGAGATGTGGGCCATGTCATTTGCAGGAGGTCACAGAATCGTAAGCCGCACGAAGATAACACTAATAAAACTCTGGTTAGCCCTTGAGCCCAGGTCGGTAGGTACCCCAAAACAAGGCTTCACGCTCGTAGCACACACCCATACCGTCGACGAGGTACCACACGGCGGCTATCGTTTGTCGTCGGTCTTTGTAGGCTGCGTGGCCTATGTCGCGAAGTACACAGTGGGGTCTCTTGTATTAGGATGTAGGCCTCTGACATTTCCTCGAAACGGATAATAATTGCATCCAACTATCTGATGCGGATTTAGGCTCCAGGCTGCGACCTTAAGGTGTTGGGCGAAGTCTACAGCCACACCAATTTACTGCGCGAGAAAACTAGAGAGGGCATGCCGAGGGTGCATCTGCTAAGCGCCGCGGGGTGGGTGCGCCGTATGGAAACTGTTGTTTAGTGTTGTGTCGGAGCTATTTCAATCATGCCCTGCTGGTTCGCCTTCAAGGCAATACCAGGTGGACTTTTACTACGCTAGCTGGGCTCTGCTCGACAGGCTCGCGAAGGCCAAGAGAGTGCGAAGACACTCGCCCCTGCTCATGTTGTTGTTGTTGTTGTTGTTGTTGTTCTCACATTGACTGATCGCCACAATAAAATGTAGTCCGTGGTCGCGGGACAGGCTTCAATAACTCTGGAGTGGGAGAAGTTTATCGCTCGGTAAAATAGAAAACAAGCGAAGGATAGTACATATGATCACTGAAGCACATCTACACTTCCGAAAAATATATATTAAGTGAGGTCCGCGCACGTACGTATCAGATACATGCGGTAAGCTGTGCAAGCCGCAACAGGAGCCAAGGAGACCGCATGCTACCCAAAAAAGAAATAGACAGGATGGAATAAACAACTCGACGTCGATAGATCGAAATCATCATCGAAAAGTCACGAATCCAACAGAGGAGAGAGAGAAAACGTTCAAGTCGGGCAAGGAAGCAATAGAAGTCAAGAAAGGAAATGCTACTCCATCCAAGCCTGACGAGCGCTAGCCGAAAGTGGGTGGTGCTTTCAAAGCACGATATTTAACGGTGCAAGCCCTGCCTGTCATGGGGAACACTCGGCTGCCTAAATCACACTTGCATTGTTGTCCTTAACCGTTGGCATTATGTGCGTGAGTTATGTAGCCTACGTACCGAGTGTACTACAGTAGTACGTCAAAGTTGAAATCAAATTGGAACTCGGATCCATTTGTGCGGATCCCAATGTTCTGCACAAATTTCTAATACCGCAATGTTCGTCATCTCAACTTGTTTTGATAGCGGGGTTATATCAGCACCAAACAATTTCGCTAATATATACGTTTACGTACAGCTGCAGCAGTTCTACTAGTTCTTGGTCGGTTGGGAAAAATAAGCCAGTTATGTTCTGTGTAGAGCTGAGTTGGTGTGTCCTCTCTAGCGCGAAACAACCCCGAGGGTCAACACTCGACGTCTCCCCACTCACGCGCCTTTGCTGCTCTTTCCAGTCCAGTCCAGTCCAGAGCAAGGCGTTTGTTTTGCTCACAGTGCAATGCACTTTCACGAGCCCCGTGTTCGAGTGGTATGCCACTGAGACCACGGTTTCAAAAGAATCCATTCACTTTTGCTACGTACACGTCGGTCTACACTGCGCCTCCACTTCGTGACATCTCCTGCTCCTGCGCCGCACACGGCCGTGGAAAGTGTTACTGAGGCTTTCGTGTCGTCCGCCGGGTCCCTCGAAAGGCTCGGGCTTTTGGACGGTCGGACACGGAATGCGTGTGCCAGCGTACGTTGTTTAGGGGGGAGATCTCCTTCCCGGGACTTCATAAATATTTTACTTGTTACCGACTCATAGCGTGTAGTCGACATTAAAAATCGAAGTCCAGTCATCGAACAAGGTTAGGTGTGCAGTTGATACAATTTACGCAACGATTGTCCACTCATCGCCCCCCTCTCGCCCCCCTCGTCTCGGCTATCGCTGCTCTTGCTGTTTGAATGCTGATAAAAAATCGACCATTTCAAGCTGCTTGGTCGATGGGAACGGTCGTTGGCCCCGGAGTCGGAGGCGTCTTGGCACAGCCGGCGGTGTACTTCCCCGGTACTTTCTCGGAAAGCGGAATGTTCGGAAGGTGCCTGGTCGGATCGTTCCTGTTGCAACTGTCTTGCGTTTAGTAATGAGAGACAAGGGCGGAGGCCGAGAATCCTGCGCCGTTCGAACGTTTCGCCACGTTCGCGTCCCAGCCAGTATTTTGGGTACGAGTACTGTAGGGCATTTTCGCCAAAGTATCTGTCTGGCGGAGCTCCTCAACTCAAGAGCCAAGGCCGTTACTTTCAAAGGGCTTTGTTTTCCATATGTATGCTTTCGGTTCTGTGAACTTAGATCAAGATACAGAGGCGTTCCTGTCACAACTTGTGGGTGTATCAGAGAGCAACGCATCTGAACTGCTTAGCATCCACATACTGTGGGGTGGGACTAACAATCGGGAAAACCTGGAAGGAATCCAATTGCTCGGAAGTTAAGCATACGATAATAATTTTGAGGAACTAGAGGTCCTGCCGGTAACAGCGGTATTTGCCTAGTATCGCTGGAGCAAGATTTGTGTTTCACCATCAATTCTTGGGCCATAGCATGGCTTGAAGGGATGCACTTCGTTCCTTTTTGAAGGTTGGGTCTGGGTTGCTGTGTAGAGCTCCATTAGTCAAGTGCCTCCGAAACTTCTGGGTTCAGTACTGCCATAACACGCAACTAGGGTCGGCGTTGAGATTGGACGCCTGGAAGCGCACACCGTCCATCAACTGGGCGTGCATCGCCCTTTTTTCCGCGTCCGTTGTTTCTCACATACTACACTCTCATCCTGTATGACTGCCACCTGCTACGTAGCTAACCATGTGCGACGACGCAATATTATACGCCGCCCTCTCTTTGACCGTGAATTTTTTCCAGGTGAGGGTGCATCAGCAACATGTATGCGATGTGCGTAATTCCAAACTCCATGTAGCATCTGAATGTGGGCTCACCCATTGTTTGGGGTTTGCATTTGACTGCTGTGCTGAATATTTTTTTTCGCAGGCACCCGTACCTGCTGCCGAACCTGGTCGGGGCCGGTTTGTCACTCCTGGCGTTACCGTTGGTGCTCATTTGCCTCAAGCAGCACGGACGTCATGAGAGCATATTTCCAACGTGAGTGTCCCCAAGTCCGCATTGTTCATCAGCGCCAACTGCGACATGTATAGGTACTACGTCGTATCAGTGCGCGTGCCCGGGGTTCGCCGCCCTGTTTAGCTTCCCTTGCCACTCGATCAAAGCTTTGTATGAGCATGCCGCGCATACAAATCGGATCTTGGGCCGTGCTTACGCGCTGAACTGGGCGTAGGTTTGGAGTGTCGGTCCCAAGGTACGATCGTCAGGAATAGCAGGCAAAGGGTGGGCCTCGGCGTCTTGTACGAAGTATCTTTACATCTGCCCTTACTTTCGGACCGGCTTTTACCTGTGTAGTAAACGCTGCGTTAACATAGAGGTGGCCGTAACTATCACGAGGGGCGTTTTGAAAACATGCTTTCAACCCACGGGAACTGGTTAACTGTCATACCAAAGCACGACTGACTCGTCCGTAGTGCGGCTCACATGGACCAGATAAAAGTGTTCGAGTGTAATTGGTATGGCGATGGGCGCACTAGAATATACGTCGACAGTCGGGTTTTGTGCGTGTATGTTTTCCTGCCGAGAGAGGTAGAAACTGCTTTTGGCGAAATATCTCGTGCGCTCTGTGGAGAAAATCAACTGAACCCGAAGACGTCTGGTCAATAATATCGAAGTAAAAAAACTCCAACGTACCTGACGTCTTGATCGAGTCGAGCAATGCCCCGGTTTATACGGGCGATGCCTTTGTTTATGTTCCTTTGCACAGAAAGCTCAGCATCTGACCCGAACACGCGAGGTTCAACAGCGTTTGTTCGCGCAATCCGGCTGACTTTTGTATGCGCTGCCAGGTACGCGCATAGTTCTAAAAACTGTGACAACAGGGATGAAAACAGAACACCATTCTGTAGTAATAGTTGCTTGCTTGGGGAGCTCAACCGGTCATGATCAACCGAGACCAAACACATGCGACCCCTGTCCCACAGTGGGGCAAGACCGGCGTAAAGGCAACTCGTCAACGCCACCCCTAGCATCACGCAACATCCGATACCAGTTCGACTCACCTCAACCATTTTTGGATGAACTCGAACTGTTTCGCATATACTGTTAGCATCCAACCCTCATGGTAGGAGTGGGGCTTTCATGTCGATGGATGACCTACGTATCCGCTCCTGAGATCGATCCGCTCGCGAAGTTTAGACTCTTTGACATCGGTGGACAAGACATTTTCACTATTCTACCAACACGCGTACTGATTCATCCGAAGACCAGCCATACTCCAGCGAGGTGCGAATCGTTGTGTCCAGGGCGAATCGATAGGCGGGCACGGCGTTCCTTTAGTTGAAAAACGAGTCGGCCCGTTGCCTGTGCTTATTTATCGATGGTCGAACACCAAAGTTACCAGTATCGTTGCTGTGCTATCACGCCACCACTGACCACCTAATGAGCGATAGGTGTGCCAGTAGTATATGACGGAAACAAGCAGCCGCTTCATTTTCATATATGTATGGAAGCACCATGCAATTCGATCTCTCCGCCACTCTTTATACCTTGCTCTGCCGCACAACGTCCCTACCGGCTCCCGATCATTACCTCACGGTCCTCGCCTTTGCTCTCTCTCTCTTTGTTTCAGCATCGAAATCATGAGCACGTGGTGGAAACCTCTGGAAGACGATCATAGCGACAACGAAGGTTGGGACGGCGGCGAGATAAACCGCGAGCAAGCAAAGGCGGCCGCACCCGGGTTGCGGGAGACGCACCTGTGCGCCTTAGACGTGTTGCCACCGCAGAACGAGCCGACCCTTCAGATGGACACGGAGACTGGACAGGACCATGCAGGGGAGCATCTCGGGTGCGATCTGCGAGATGTCGAGCCGCCGCCGAGTCTGCTGCTGCAGCCACACATCCGTACCCTCCTTTTCATCGAAGGGATATATTCGGTATGTTTCGTTCTGCCCGTGGATGATTACTGTCGGGGATCGGGTTTTCTCAGCGTCACAGACGTAGTGCGGGGTGCCAGAATTGAGGTGTTTTGGCCGCAAAGGTCCGGAGTCTAGAGCCATCGCTCTTGGCGTCTACACCATCAACGGTTTCATGTAGCTAAGGGGCGGTTTCCCTCATGACAAGAGTTGGCTTTTTATGCTGCAGTTTTTGTATTGTGACAATAAGAAATATATACCAGGAAGATTAGCAAAACGCGATGAACCGGACGCGGTTCACGGTGTCTACAAACAGCCTCAGGTATGCGTATGTTTTTTAGATACCACACACGAGCTTTCGTCAACTGGACCACGGCAGAATATTTCAGCATGTCATACCTGGAAAGCGCTACTCCTACCCCTCCACTCCCCCCACCCGCTGCTCATCCTGCAACAAAGTGCGTATACTCAGGATTTGACGAGGTGTTCGTCCTGTGGTCTCTCAGTACCGTCGCCAAGGGTGGGCTGGATTGGTCGAGCCAACAAATAGGGCAGGTGGGGCCAGTTCTCTCGCCATCTCTTTCCGCGTGACGATTGCGTACAGCTTTGGCGTGCTGAATGCCGGGACATTCCCCGGCGTCGCTCGCGGCGCCTATTGCTCCTCATCGCTTCGCCTGAGGACTGGAGACAGTGTGATGGCCTGCCCGGAATAGATATACGTTGACGATTTTGCAAGTTATATCTACTGCAGCTCAGTATTGGTGCGAGACGGGTGTGATCGACATATTGAGTTGGGGTTGTATTGGACTGTCGAGAAAGGGGACACGCGAGGGGGGTCTACAAACCGTAGCAGAACACCCGGTCCACCCGTCGTCTTTATTGCTTACTAGATTTACCTCCGAGACCCTCGGGCACTGTTGCAGCTCGTCACCAACTACAATCGTGAATCATCCGCAGCGTAGGCCACAGTATTAAGGAATGTCATGACGATGCTGATGACGTTGACGATGACGATGGTGATGATGATGGTGATGGTGATACTATTATGTTCGTTGTGACGACGATCATATCAGCGGTGATATTGCTGATTCTGATGGCCATCATGTCGATAATGGCGATAACCATAACGTCGCTAAACAAGACAAATATAGAGCGAACAAGGACGGCAGCTACGATGACGACGCTGACAACGACGGGGGGTTTACAGGCATGTTTTACCCTAGCCCTGCTCGAGCTACAAATGCCTCCACCTCCACCCCCCCCTGCCGCCCTTACCTGCTCTCGCTGCCCTCACAGGTGTTGATTGTAGTCGGGGTTATTGTGCTGGTCTTCGAGATATTTGCCGTGCCGAATTTAACTCCACGACTGGGCGTCCGACTCTGTCAGCGACTGGGGTCGATCTTGGAGGTCCCCGTGTATTTCCTGGTTCCCCTCCTATCCTTTGCGCACGCAGCCCGCCTTCCGGTCACGTCTATTTCGGTCTTCCTCCTGTTCAGCGCCTTGGTGGGGACGAACACGGTGTGTATGCTCACGGCTAAACCTGGGGTAGAACTAGTACGTGTATGGATGGCAGGCACCAGACGCAAATTTCTGCCCCTAACTGCATCCGCGAATCGCACAAGGGAAGGATATCGAATTCTACGAAGTGTAGACATTATTTGGCTGCCACTTGAATGTTTTTCCTGATATGTTTGACAATACCGACCCTTTCAAGATGATTCGGCGCAAGAAAGGTCCCTTCACAAAATGGTTCCTGGAACGACGGCGTTGACCCAGCTGATGTCTTCCTCGCGACATTAATGAACGTAGTCTCGCGCGTAATATCCGATCGTGTGAGTACGAGGGGGCTGCGGTAAGGCGCGAGGAAGGCAACATCAAGCACTTGTCTACACGCTCGCTAAGGTAGTGCACCCAAATCGTTTGCAGTCTCCCGTGAAGAGCTGGCTGTACTGCTGCTCTGCTGCTTGACGGCAAAAATGTTATTTGAAGACCCTGGACACGAAACCCCATTTCCCAAGCTACGGAAGAGGTTCAAATGTTCCGACCAAGGTTCCTCACTTGAGGAGCTCTTTATGGCATTCGAAAACAAAGAATGCAGATATGCTTGATCCGATCGGCAATTCGCTGCGCCAAGATCTGTTTTTAAAGTCGATACAAAACCGAAACGATGTTGGATAGTTCCGCAGTTGAGAGAGCGCCCCCCGCAAGTCGAAAATGCCTTAGCCAAAGTGTGACACCCCTGTCGTTGCATGCGTTCTGGTGTGTCTTTGGTAAACGCCCCAACACTTTTTGTGACAACCGTTGCGGCGTACGTCGGTTGCGGCGGGATCCCCGCCAAGGATCCAAGGCTTTTCGACGCCGTCCAAACCTGCCGATAAACACCACCCAACGACTGACCGACTTCGATATGCATATTGTAGCCTTATGGCAATAGACTCGCAAGTGAACGTATGAGGTACGCGTCGGGTGAATGTATATCGTGCAGCTCCTCGGTTCAGGAGGCCCCGCCTCAGTGGGAATTGCTTCCAATGAAATGTGTAAACCCGTACTGCCGTGCTGCACATGACCGTCCCCGTAAACCTGCTTTGTCCGGACATAACCTCTCTCCCAATATTTCTGCCTTGGGCTCTTTGTTCTTCCGGCGCGCTTTGTTTGCCGTTTCGCCAGTTTTACATGGGTGTCTCGCTGGCCATCAACAGCGCTGTTGGGCCGGATCGACGCGGGGAACTGAACGGCATTTCGACGTCTGTTGGCGCGCTCGGGAGGGCATTCTCCCCCATGTTCTTTTCGGTGCTTTTCGCCTTCTCCATCGACGGCGACCGCCCTTTCCCCTTCGACTACCACCTCGTGTTTTACCTCCTTGGACTTTTACGAGTAACCGTTGCCGTTATGGGATGGAACATTATCGACGGTGCCGGACGCGAGGAAATATCTGATGCCGAAACCTCGACAACTGCAGAATCGACGCTGGACGAGTATATTGAGGGTGCCAAAACCTCGACAGGGGGAGAATCGACGTTGGACGAGGATATAGGTGCGGGTGTCAAACCCTCGAAAGCTGGGAAATCGACGATGGACGAGTACATAGGTACAGAGTGACGGGGAGGCGGCTCGGCTGTACTCGGAAGGGCCGATGAGAAAGGCATTTGAGTGGGGGAGGACGATGGGGGTGGTTTATTTCAATAAATTTGATTTATATAGAACATTCAATAAACTGTGGTAGCCGCGCCGTAGGATCCTCGAGCGTTGTAAACTAACAAAACACCTGGGTTTTGGCACCGCAGCGAACGTCGTCAGCGTGGCAGTCACGTTAGCGGTCTGTTCAGCCCCTGAAACCCTCCGACCCAGGAGTACTCAGACATTTCAACTTCTACTACGCTGAGGATTCGCGATGACTCGGCCACATCAAATTTGGGTTCGCTGGGGACGAAGGACTTTAGGACGACTATACTCGAGTCGACATAGTCGTTCCAGCTTGTGTGCCCTGAGAATTCTCTAGGACACAGCCGTTCAATCCCATACTACTGCCCTGGGGATTCGCGAAAACTCGGCAGTTATTATAACGCCATGTACGCTGGGGACTCAGTACTTCAAAGTGATTGGCACCTGCAAGTCCATGACGGCTGACTAGCGCTAGTATTTTGACTGTTTTCGGCAGTTCTCCGGTCCTTGGACCGGTCAAAAGCCATAATTCAAAAATTGAAGCCCGATTTTCAAGATAATAGGCGTGACCAAAAAAGTGACCGCAAAATTTTCAAGATAAAAAAGTGGAGCCCGATTTTCAATATAATAGTCGTGACCAGGAAAGTGACCCCTGAAATCACAACACGGGTACCCGCTTGTCCGCTTGACCCTCAAAGCCCGTTCTTAGCATGCAGCAGCGGCGTCGCGCTAGTTTTTGCACGCCTCAACAGCCAAGCACACACCATGGGTCTCGGCCGAGTATCGGTGTCTTGGTGAGCGCACGCCGAGCACAGCAGGACGCACGTCGAGCCCTCCTTCAGCAGACCCTGCGAAAAATTGCGACCACTGGGAGTTCAACATTTTTTATTACTACCACTTTTGAATAGGGGGTGGGGGTTCCCGATGTTTTGTGAGTTGCATGACATGAAAACACAGCAAGCCATGAGGGTTGCATGACAGGAAAGCAAGCCACGACACGTCGCCACCATGTGCATGAGTACATGCCACGCCTCATCACCACCCCTCGGCAACTCGAAATAGCTCAGGTAGCTCTATCCCGGTATGCATCTGCGGTAGTACGCAGTGTTTGTATCCTTGACCTTTGGACGTTTGGCGGTCATGGTCAACACGAAGAACAGGCGCAGCAGCAGCCCTTCTGATGACGGAAAAGGTGTGCAAGTACAGCGATCAATTTTTGCACCTAGCGGTCTTCGCCAGTTGGATCCTCGCACACTCCCCGATCTTGTACCTCTTGTTCCCCGATCAGACTCAGCACGTTCAACGCAAACGACTGCGACCTCAACTACGGAGGGTGCTATGTCTTTGACCCGAGCAAGTTTGCGTGCAGAACGTATGCGTGCTGTCAAGAGCAGGTGCGCAGCTTTATGTTTCACCTATTCGCGTCGCTGTACTTGTATCAGAACAGGAACAGGGTGCACTGATGTGGTTGATTAAGTAGAAATAAATAGACTGCGTGCGGAACGCATGACAAAAATGCTGTCAACAACAGGTGCGCAGCTGTGTGTTTCACCTATTCACGTAACTGTACTCGTATCAAGACAGGCATACTATGGTGTTCTGATGTGGTTGATTGAGTGGATCGAACGGATTTGATATGAAGACAACGCACCCACATGCGTACGTATAACATCAGATGTTTAAATTTGGTACCTGGCACAAGGTTTCTGTTTGACCCGAACAAGTTTGCGTGCGGAACGTATGTGCTGTACTGAATACATGCTATTGTGAGAATAAGTGTAAGGTACTGGTGGTCATACGAGCCCCAGCCTCGGTAGAGAGGTACCCTGCGCGGCCTGGTAGGTGAACTACTGGCGGCGCG
>JBBMHQ010098516.1:0-10102 GCA_037834295.1 Postelsia palmaeformis | reverse complement strand
AGGCACGTGCCGGGGGGGAGAAGGGTAGACACCTGTGACCACGGATTGTCCAGAAGGGCGTCGAGGGTAACACCCCCTACGAGCTAGGCTGGAAGGTGAAAGTGATGATTTAAAAAAAATAAAACAAATAGAGTGCGTCTCGACTCGTCTTGGGGATTGCGAGACATGAACGGTTACCTATGAAAAATGCTGATGCACTGTTTTAATGGTGTGCAGTGTGTTGGTCGTCTTCCAGACTCAGCCGGAGTGTGTCGGCGTAAACGGATGCAGTCGATTTGGATTCAACTTTGTAGTGTCTCGCGTGGGACGTCCTTCTGTTGAGGCGAGCAGATTGTTTACAGTATCACGCCAGACCCAGGCTTTCTACTGCAATTCAAAGTCAAGACGAACCCAAGCCTTCTACACCTCAATGCAGGCGACAGCATATATATGCTTCTATGCTAGGGGGGCCGACTCGTTGACAGACGCATTGAATTACAGAGGGACTCATTTAGTACGTTATTGTACTGTAGGACGGCACGTACAGTAAGTAGTGGTTGTAGTACTTCAAAGTAGGTCTGGTATTTGAGAGATGCACGACGAGCTGAATGATCGCCAAAAAGAGTGACTACAGCACAGCTCACCCCCCTTAGACGGGATATCGCCATCTCTGCTCGTATACGCAACACCTGGTATAAAATGCCAAGGGAGTCACGTGTTGTGTACTCGCCCGTCAGAACATAATTTTCGAAACTTGCTTCTGATTCAGCGATACAGCGGAAGTAGTCTATACCAGGTGAACAAGTAATACAGCTGCACTACTCGCATTGTTATACCAGGTACAGCGTATGTACGAGGTACCTAGTGGTAGTACACTTCGTAAACTTCGAACTATGGTTATTTTCCAGAGAGCGGTGCATAGTACTGGGTATTTCGTTACTTTCCGGTGTAGGAGAAATCAGTCGACGGTAATGCGTCTTTTGAATACCTAGGAGGAGTGCCACGATCATGAGCCGAGGCACCACTGTACCGTGGTCAGGTCACAAACTCCACGTATTTTCTAACGGTGTGACTGGTGTAGCGGCAATTGGTCGACGGATATATCGCGGCGGGGGTTCTGCTCCTGCGATGAGATGAATAATTGAGTGTTTGTATATGTTTTTTTAGGGTCCCACTATACGAGTAAGGTGCGGGGACGCAAGGCACCCTTCCTTTTGCTCTGGAATAATATACCTGGGTGATTTATCATCCATTAATAGTCCTACCGCCTAATGATGGCGATCTACATATTCGCCCACCGCTGAGAAAAAGCGAGACAACGTGCCAAGCACCCGCGCACGTGGATACTCCAACGTTTTCCCCCCTCTCCCTGAGTAAAGTAGCCGAAATTGAGTGTGGCGTGGAGTAGTTTGGTATACTATAGTAGATAGTAGCGAGAAAACGAACGCTATCCTGGGAGATAGATGATGGTGGCGACAGGCGGCGAAATAGGAAGGGGATGAGAGATTAGCAAAAATGTTCCATGTGATATGTGGAGGCATTGAATACCGCCCAACTGTTGGTGTCTCTGTTAGGAGTAGGAACGGTGCTCCGTCTCGAAAGGCATGCATGTTTGATGGTCAATGCTTAAGTAACTAAGGGGGGTATCAAATTAGTGCACCCCCCGCCCTTGCCTATCCTTGGAGGGAGAGCCTATGAATATCAAATATGTACTCAATAACGTACTCACGTACCAGTATATATCCATAGCAGTACGGTATTCAGCCACGTACTGTGTAGTACGCAGTGACTCCATGCGCATAACATACGTTTAGTAGGCGTTTCAGCTTGTTCCGGCTGCTCAGGTTATTCAGTGCGTTTGTCAACACATATATTAGCTGCGGGGGGGGGCAATTAGAGAGACAAAAGCCGACATGGTTACTGTTGATCCGTGGAAAGAAGTATTCATTGCTGTCTTGTTTAAGTGTAAAGCTGACTGGGTTGGCGTTGCCCGGGTATTTCGGGCATACCTGTCGGCATTCTGGACGCAAAAAAGCTACAGATACATACAAGTTTCCTCCTTGTTTGAATGCCGTGGCATGCCACTCCAAGGTTCATGGGTGCCCATCGGCCATTGCCCTCCCGCCGTGGCCCGGGAATACTGCCGCGGTACTTGCCATGGCACCCCAAGGCAAACCACGCGACCATCTCCATGCAAGACCGCATGGCAAGACCCACGACAATGCCCAAGGCGAGACACTCACCTGGAAAATTGTCCTCATTTGGTATTTTGACCCCGCGATAGACCCATCTCTTTCGGCACCCTGCTCCCACCCACGAGGTGCAGACGCATATAGTCAGCACTTCGTAGGAGCCGCCGGAGGCCGACCTGGCACCCGGTTTCTATTGCGCCTTGCCACGGATCACGCCGCCGGTCTTGCTGCGCGGGCCTGTTGCCGAGAGCCTTGCCGTGTTCATGGTCGTGGGGCTTGCCACTGAGCTAGACGTGAGTAATTCCGCGAGTATTGCTGTAAATTGCCGTGAACACTGCCGCGAGGTACCGTGAGACTTGCCCTTAACCGTGTGGGTCGCCGTGATGAGGCGGGAGGGTTGTTGTGGCGCTTGCCGTAGGGCTTGCCGCGGCCATACTTCCGCGGCATGCCATGGCGAATGTCGTGCGCTGCCACGACTTGCCGTGGCATGTGATGGATTGCCGTGGGCACTCCCGTGCGTTTTGCCGCGTCATACCATGGCAATGCCACAGCAAGCCATGGGCACTGTGGCGGCACTGCTTCAAAAATTGTTGAGTATTTGATCTAGATCCCTCGATCACAACCGGTATACTGTTTTGTGGCAGACGCAATTACTTCAATGTGTTTCGTGCAACCGTTCAGCGAAAAATATTTAGCTCCCGATCGTAAAGTGTTGTTACTAAAGTGACGAGCAGTAATAGAGCCAGTGGCTAGTGGGCTGAGTGCTAATGTAGCCAGTGGTAGATGTTGTTGTACTGTGTTATCGTAGTGGAGTCAGTGGCAAAATTACTGGCTGCGCCAGCCCACAACACTCCTGTAGTCCCAGAAACGTTTGAACTCCATTTTGCACTCTATACTCACGTTGTTCTTCTTGCCAAAACCATCATCATACGTCAGTTTTTATGCAAATGCTCGCAAAGAGTGTATGAACTAATAAAATCAAGCCCGTTCCTCGCCGAGTTGTTTTTATGTACTACTTTCAAAAGCACACCCCAGGCTTGGTCGAGCATTTGTTGATGCCTGCACTAGCCGCCAACTCAACAAGCGGACGCTGCGACCCAACCAGAAAAATGGTATCCGGGTACTCTTCATACCTGTTGTAAGAAATACCTGGAAAATTGTAGTTCGAATAATTCCAGGTGTAGTATTTTGCTTCCTTGCCGTACATGTTGAAACCGACATATTGCTTTGACATGATCGATTTTTTTCCGATGAGTTCACTCTTGAGTCCTCTGTCGCAGATAAACCCCTCACCACCAAAGGTTGTTGTCCTCGGTTCTTGAAGGTGATTCTTGACCCCGAACATCGCGATTCGTGACCCCAACTTTTGAAGACGATTCTTGGCTCCGATTTTACAGTATCTGAGCGAGGTATCCTTTGGCGACAATAAGTGGCATTGTGGCGTCCGGGGACGTGACTGATATCGAGATATTTCTACCGTACAAAGATGCCATGTGTAAACCTTTGAGACTGTGTGGAGATTTCTACGACAGAAATGGCGCCTAAATCTCTGAGAGTCCTTACTTGACTATACTATAGTACAGAGACTCTGTACCTCACCCAAAAACGCGAAGCTGAAACTGCAACCAATTGAGCAATCCCGAAGCCCGCGGTACGCCGCAAACTTACCACGGTTTCCCACGTTATATACGGTCCCACGGTATCCCACCGCCACGGTACCTCACTTTACCCCCACGGACTTAACACGGTATACCACGATGTACTGAATATCCCACCGACTTGACACAGTACCCCCACCTTATCCCACAGACTTACCACATTCCCACGGTGTATACGGTTTTACGGTATCCCACCGACTTGCCATGGTAACGCACGGTATCTCGAGGTATCCACGGTATCCCACAGACTTGCCACGGCCCACGGTGCGAACGGTATCTCACCGACTTCTTACGTTGTCCCACCGAATTTCCACAGTACCCCACGGTATCCCCAGGTATCCCACTGTATCTCGAACTCCCACGATATCCCACCGATTTCCCACGGTGTCCCACCGACTTCCCACACCGACTTCTCACGTATCCCACGGTACCCCACGGTATTCTGATCGACTTTTCATGGTATCCCACGGTATGCTGATCGAATTTCCATGGTATCTCACGGGTACCACATGCCCTTTCACGGTATCCCATCGATCTGCGGTATATGTCGCACTGCATAGGACGATATTCGTATATAATGTACTCCTCCCTTCCCCTCGACTGCCCCCCTTTGAAAAGTACTACCGAGTAGACTCCGAGGAAATCAGTTCGCGGACCCTACCACTCGAGAATTGAAATATATATATATGCCGGCGAAAGCACCGTTAACAAAAATGGCACGCAGACATACCAAGAACCGGTGCGAATCTAACCAACAACAACGCCAGACCGATACCGAAAGTCCCTGCCGCGCACACACACACTTTGTCCCCAATACGATACCGCCTCAACCAATATGTTACACCGCCCAGAGCAATGCAGAGGGGTCATCCGCCGACGCCCTCTTACTTGGACTGGTCGGTCTAGCGAAGACTCGCATCGTCCGCGATAATGGTCACGACGAAAACAATCGATCATACAGCGCTAAGGAAGAGTTCCTTTCGTTCGAGTTTCAACTGACTTCCTTCGGCGGGAAAGCGACCGCGGGCAGCCACAACTTCACATTTTCGTTGATGCTTCCTCCAGGCTTGCCGTCGTCCATGAGGGTGAGAGGAGGCGGCTTGGAAACATTGTTATGCGCGGTCGGTCGTGCTGCCCCGTGCGACGAAGAACTTCTCGACATCGTTATAAATACGAGCAGCAAATCCCAGTCTCGATGTGCACCTGTTCGGGTATCGGCTTGACAACGCATGCGCGAAGTCTGCGGTGTATGAATCGCCCTGCGGTAACCAGAGCCTAAAAAAAATCGCGTCGTTATTTTATTCAAGGAATTTGTTTTCAATCCTGTACTTTAGATTTCTAGCAGCTACGACACTGGCACGGTTCGTATGGAACGTACAAAAATTACCCCATAAAAGTGTGTATGTATAGCTGGTACCCGGCACTCTCGGGTCAGATACGTACATGTCTTTCTGTTTTCTTGTGGTTTCCCTCTATCTCTTCTAGAACGGGCTTTGTGGACAACGTGAACACGGGCTACAATATCTATGTTGCAGAACATGGCGATGAGTTGATGTGAAAATCGCAACATCACCGCCAAGAATATCTCCACCTCCACCAGCGACAATAGAACAACTGACCGGGGGCGCCTGGTCTCTTGCATCAGGAGAACGCTCACAGGGGGGAGTGCTCTATTACGTACAGCTTGGAGGCGCGTTTACACCGCCCAGGGATCCTCAATTTCGACGCAACAGACAAGTCGGAGCTCAAGGTTTTGAGCAGACCCGAGGAGATCGCTGCTCCCATGCCGTTACTCGTGGGGCCCGAGACTCAGAGGGTGAAAAAGTGCTGTTGCTTCAGTAAAGGAAGGTCGGTGACTGCGATGGTGCTGGTTTTTCCCGTCGTATGCGTATGATATACAGTAGAGTATTATATAGGTGGGCTTTTATTGTGCCTGTGAAGTCGTCATGGTGATTCACACGGGTTGTCAGGGTGGGAGGTATGTTCCATGACAAAACAGCTTCGACCACTGCCGACCTCATGTGCCGATATCTATTTGTGAAGTCTCCTCCGGTCTATTGGCTGAAAAGCGTTGCGCTATCAATAAGGGTCAAGGAAGAAACCGCAATGCCCCACGCTCAGGTATTTCGGGCGGACTCATCAAAGAAAACAAAAAGCGAGTATCGTGCACGCGACCAAAACGAAACCCCCCTCGTTGTACGTGTTTTGCAGAGATGGATTTGCAACCAATTGTGCTCGTTGCTTCGGCCAACCCTCCCCACTCTTGTGTTTCTTCCCTTCCTTTCCCGCCATTCAGCATGAGGATCGGCTTCGAGGCGGATCGATCGGTGGCGGGGGGCAACGAACCCGTGATTCTCACCATTGCCGCACGAAACGACAGTTCGTCGTCGGTGGAGTCCATGCACGTAGAGATCTTGCAGGTGTGCACTTGGTACGCTCAAGGTCAACGGCAGTCGAAAAACCGTACTGTCGCCTCCATGGTTGTGGGGGGGTCAGACCTGGGAGAGGTGCGATGGGCGGCGGACGAGGGTAACCAGCGCGGCCGAAGCGCTATCGTAGTGGCAGACGAAGCTCGAACGTATCTCCAGGACCTCCTGACCGCTGGGGCTGAAACTCGCTACGAAATCTTCGTCCCCAACAATTGTTTTATTCCCCTGAAAACGGGATTGGTCGAAGTTAGGCACTTGCTAAGCGTCCGGCTCAAGACTTCGACGTGTATTACCTCCCCCAACATTTGCATGTCATTCCGTGTGCAAGCCAGCGCTGTGGCCGTGGGGATGGGCGCGACGCCTGAGGCAACACCAATTGGGCTGCCATCTGTGGAGGCGGTGCCGTGCGCTGCCACGGTGGGAGGGAGGTCTGCTGACGAAGTTAGAGTTGTGTCCGTGCCTCAAAGTGCGGTCTCAACGGAATTCAGCTGCGATATCCCTCAGTCGTCGGCACCGGCAAAGGCTCAGTACAATCCTTAAAAATGGCGAGTTCGATCAGAACGTGTGAAACTAAGCCCTTGCCAATGTAAACATCGGTTTCTTATAGAGGCAGAGAAGGGAGTGCTGGAGAACCAACGTAGATGAGCCTGATGTGCGGCTCGAGGTGCGCCACGCAGGGTAGCAACACCGGAAAATTCGCCTGGGGGCGCACACTAGTTGATTGTGTTTGCGGCCGATTACAAGGTAGGAGCTGCTATTTGGTAACAGACGATAGCGCGGACGAAGAGTCGTTGTCGGCTGCTGTCTTCGAGTAAGAGGTGGGAATGGGAATTACACTATGTTGTACTGATGTGCCGATATAACGTTATCGGGTTGTATAGTGCCCCAAGATTAGTCGAAGGAGTTTAGCGCGCAAAGTTTAGATGCCCTCTCCAACGTCCATTTTCTTTTATGCTACGCTTCTTCTCTGATCCAGGGGGGCGTGTAGGGAAAGCGAAACGCAATACACTGTTCAGCTGGTTCACGCAGAGTTGGTTACTCCGCACCTTGCGTGCCGTTGACATCTCGGTGTTGGCCGGCTGCCTGTTGAAGGCTGTGGCTGATATTGAAAATCACAGCAGTCTCAACGAGAGCTGCCTGGTGTGCCCGTAGCCTGTTCGTTTTATAAACGGCGACAACCGTAGTCGAGCATATGGTGCTGTGTATGTATGCTTGGACAATTTGAGAACTTTGCCGTGTACCAGGTATAGTAGTGTCAGTTTCTTGCCATGCACGAAGCATTGTTCGGCTGAGGGAATGAGCCGCATAAGCTTTGAAATATGTGTTTGTTGCACTGTAGCAATGTGTCATATATCCGGCGTGTATACAACGAGGTGTTCATTAAATGGTGCTCCCAGACACATTAGTTTATTTGGCTGGTTTATGAGGATAGTGACATGGTGGTGGGATTAACGAAGACGTACGTAGAAGAGTAGACCGACTCCTCCCAACTCTGGTCCAAGACACACGTCGATAGCTACACCATTTACGTTAGGGGCGTGTTATCGAGCTGAAAAGCACCCCAACGTCAGCTTAACCTTGGACTTTAGTCTGTTCGGGGGTGGAGTGGATGGTTTCCCAACTTGTTAGTGTGTATTCGATGGGATAATCCTCGGCGTTGGGTTATGGACCTGGAGTGGGGAGGAGTCTGTCCTCCTGACGTGAAAATGCTGCGTGAGGACATGACAAGATGCTTCGCGACTGTTTTGTCCGCGACTCTTCAACGCCGACTCGGCAAAGTATGCACTGTAGCGTGCAACTTGGAAGCCAAGAAATGATAGTTGCTGCTGTAATACCATGAAGGCGAGGCCTTATTTCACGTAAGGCTACTACCCGGCCCACATGCAGCCTGGGGGCTTGTGATTCAGTCCTGAGCGAGAAGCGTGTAGTATGACCTGAGTCGATGGCACAAATACTTTAAGGCATTTAGACTTATTTCGCGGTAATCTGTATTTCGTTCGTGGAAAGCTGGATGAGGAACTTTTTGAGCTGTCTGCAACATGTCACTCAGGCCTACGTGTCTCGTGCCGCTATGGTACTGATGTGTGCGCGATTTCTAGCCGATTCCATAAGCAGCCAACAACGTGCCCGTACCCCACCTCAGGTGAATTTGGGTTCGTTTTGACTATTATTATAGCTTCAGCTCGTATGATGCGGACTGTTCTATTGTAGGTCGTGTACTGGTGACTGTCTTCATACTGTCGGGTAATAACTGTTCTCGGGGGGTCTGATAATTACTGTCCTCAAAACCATTACGTCATTCGGAGGCGAGCATGGCGCTGTTGTTTGACGGCTCGAGCAGCAGGGAACGGTGGTGATATGTTACGCGGCGGTATCACGTTTGTAAGTGACGCTCCCGGGCCAACATAGGAGTCTTCACTTTGAGCTGACAAAAAGTCCAGGTGCGGCGGGTAAAAGAAGGAGAACGGACTTGAGGGCATGCAAACACCCCAGTCCATATGCCCCGGACGTTAGCTTCAAATTCCCGCTGCCATGCATTCAGTTTGTCAACCTGCCGCTCAAGTAATTAGCAACACAGCTGTTGTGCGTTAAATCGCAACTTGTCAGCAGTAGTTTCGTCGAACTGTAACTTGCAGGGATACAAGAAAATACGCACCTGACGGACAGAATGCACAATACGACTCACCATAGACCTTGCTGCGAAAAGTCGATTCAACAGGCTACTACGAGTACCACACAGATGTGCCTATTATTGCCATTACGACCTCTCATAGGAGGCAGTTTGAGTGGCAAACGTCTCTATTACAGCACTATTAATAGTAATATAGATGGAACGTCGTGCCAAGTTGTATAGTCTTCCATTCTAGATATGGAGCTTGTGAAAAACTGACAACTGTTCATTATAAATGGCATGGGGTGGCCCCCAGGCTGCTTTTAAAGCCCCCTAGAAAATGTTTTTTTGGAACCTCGAGAAGTACAGTAGCAGACAGGGTATTATATATATATATATATACGTACGTATGTACGGCGATGGTGAATGTCAGGGTGCACGCGCTAACACCGCACGACACCTCGTTGCGTGACGTTACCGACGTAAGTCTTTCCAACACAGACCCGTTGTCGCGGAAAGGCGCAATGCACGCGAGTGAAAGTAGCTAGTCGCACGAGAGTGTGACGACACAAAACGTCCGCGTGGAGAGTCGCTCGAAAGCATTTTTTTTGTGGATAACTGCTGAAACGTCCGGGTAGGGCGCAACCTTTGCTGCAAACCAACGGAACAAACAGGAAAAACACCGGATTCAATCATTTTCTCAACGAACAGTGTCGCAACACCACGCGAAAGGCTAGCAAACCCTGGCACGCCTACATATATATGGCTCTAGATCCTGGCAGCCCTCGCCACAGGTTGTTAGGTTGGGGTCGACGATTCCGCCCTTCCAGCATTAGTCGGGGTCACCGCAGATATAGAGCCCCTTTGAGTCGTCGAGTTTACCATACTGTTAGTACATCTTGTCCTGTCCCATGTATTTGCTGCAGCAACCGCAGTGCATGGGGTCTTTCTTGCTGGCGCCTTCCAGCTCGAGCGCTCTGCCGAGCTGCGTGTAGTTAAAAAACTGCCCGCGAACGCACCTGTGGAGGGCAGGCAGTGGAACGACAGGAAAGGTAGACGAAGGGAAGATGAAACGTATGCGTAAGAATAGGCGGCAAATGTACAGCAGTAGCAGCGAAGGGTCTGTTTGTGCGCCGAATAGGGACGGTGGTGACTAGCGTAGTCTGTACCCTACACTTGCCCTTGGAAGGGGGATAATCTTAACTAGGGCTGTTTTTTTAGGTTTTATTAGGT
>JBBMHQ010098505.1:0-10102 GCA_037834295.1 Postelsia palmaeformis | reverse complement strand
CACTGGTCTTGTTTTTCCTGTTGGAATTCCTTCTATTTTCAGTGTTTGCCTGTCTTGTTGTACCACTTTAAATTTCTCCTTCCTCCTTTTTTCTGTGTATCTGATGGCCCCTATTGTCAAGGAGTCCGCATTTCTCTTTTTCTGTGTTTCCGAGTGCCCCTGTTATATTTTGGTTCTGGGTTTTGGATCAAATGCTCAAGTGGAGGTTTAGTCGAGTACCCGCTTTAGGCGACAGTGCATTAGACGTTTGGGTCGTAGCGTGGGCTCGCTCCCATATGCTATTCCGTTTTGTTCTACAGTAGTGATTTTTGATTTGCGTGTTAGGTTTCAAACGAAGGGGCCGAGTTGGCTTTCTTCCGTATAGTTCTAGTGGTTTTTGATTTTAGTTTTGGGTTTGCGTTCGCCCTGCCTTGTAGGTCAGCTTACGGTTTTTGCCGAGGAGGCGGCGTCGCCTTCTCTGTTGTGTTCGATTTCCGTTAGATTGTTGAGGACGTAATAGAAGCGATGCATGCTTAGGCGTTAGGGGACACTGCGCTTATTTCATCGCTGAATAAGCGTGGGGGGACTTTAGCCATTGAATAGTGATCGGGCAACCAATCGCGCGGTGAAGAAGCAAGAGTGTGGGTTTTTTTCAGGGATTTCCCACTGATGACCTTTGCGATTTTGGTTTGGTTGTTTGTCCCTGAGGCCGTTATTTGTGCTAAAGGGCTTTGCGACTCTTTAAACTTGGTTATAGTCATAGGACTGCGATAGCACAAATGCGCATTCCGCCATTTGCACTATGCTAGGGGGCATGTTACGGTTCGGTTGACCGTTGCAGGAGTTATGATGACATAGAGGCGTTTTCATATTGTGGCTCCGCTCCAGACGGAAGGGTTCCATCACCCTTCCTTCCCACTTACTTCCTTGACCAACGCATCGGTCGAGGGACAAGCAATCTCTTACCATCTAGCCAACTCCAATTGGAGCCTCTTCACTAAAGTACCACAGCTCGCTCTACTCTCCTGGAGACGTAGGAGCGCGCATCTCGACTCGGTCGGACTCCAGTCCTGCTCTGGTACTGAGGTTGGTCATTAGCCTGGTATGCCTTGATTATGTGTTCTCTTCTGTGCAAATGCCTCGTTTGGTGGTAGCCTATGACCCCGGTCTGCCACACCTCCCAACTGCTAGAGAACGCTGCTTGTGTCGCCCTATAACAATGACCTAAGACCTCAGCCGGGTCCACTGGATTTCCGTTTCACTACTTATAGCTGTTTAGTAAGGGTCAGACACACGTATACAGGACAAAACAACCGTCACACAGGCATAGATGGTACCCGTAAAAAATACAGCAACAGCAGTAATACTGTTGT
Source organism: Postelsia palmaeformis (assembly GCA_037834295.1). Lineage (NCBI taxonomy): Eukaryota > Phaeophyceae > Laminariales > Laminariaceae > Postelsia > Postelsia palmaeformis. The sequence goes on along the minus strand of JBBMHQ010098505.1, from coordinate 8,750 downwards.
ACCAAAATACTCGACTGGAACAGGTCCATGCACTTCAAGAAAGCCCCCAAGCAGACACCATAGAAACAAAAGCGCAGCCCATGCTATGATATAAGTACAACAATTCAGAGAGCAATGAACGAGATTGGGGATTCTCCCCACTTTAAGTACGTACGTCACAGCTGTTTTTTTGTGTACGCGACATTTCATGTGTCTACTGCCAAGCAAGGGGTGTGTGTGTTCACAAGCAGGATGATCAAAACGGAGTGTAGCATGGACTGTTGAGCCAATTTTGTTTCGAGTAAGTTCGTGCGTGATAAATCACTGCAGGAATGGGCATGCATTCATCACACAGGTTGCAGATGACTTCAGGTCTGTTGGTTGATCTACACTTGATGCATACTATCAGACGATCACAAGACGAGGGCTTTTTGCAGGTAATTTGGTTCAAGCTTCTGCTGTGATGGTGATTTAATATCTTCGCAGATTCTGCAGGTAGGTGCTGCAAGGTCGTTCTCACAGATTTTTCAGGGGCACGTAATTATATCGCAAATGGGTTCTGGTTTTCAATTGTGTATGGAGAATGTAAGCCTTGCTATAGTTGCTCTGTCATGTTGAGAACTTCTCGGAATTGGAAACATAGTTTTTGTGATATTACCATAGCGGAACGGGAACAGGGGAAGCTCGATAACCTTGAGGATTGTAGAGAATGCATTGAATATATTCAATGGAAACAAAATAATAATTTTTCAGATTCCAACGGAGCTATACACGTCATGGGAGTTACTGCATCCAGCGGAGCTACATACATCTGGGGAGATACTACAGTTTATAAATACTTTCAAGGCTGCGTAGGAGTTACTACTAATAGTTATGCATGAAAATATATAGCCCCTGAAACCTTTGTCGATTGTTACTTTGTAAAAAGATGCTTATACCTCGACAGATTCGTTGAGAGAATGTGTAAAAGATTTACCAGCAATAAGGGATATAGCTAATGCCTACAATTAGATTGACGTGTCTTGGATACCTAGAGGATTCCATACGTTGCTCTTACAGTAAAAATTCGAGCATTTCCGAAGAGTTGCATAAATATTTGATGACAAGTGGACAACCCTCAATAAACTAGGAGGGGAAATATACATGTACTCGAGACCTTTTCCCACCCACTTTGTCCTGAGCTACTGTGTATGCCTGCTAGATGGAGACGACCCGACGTTACTGGACTCAATCGATTCCCTGAGCTCCACTCGTCTCTCTGAACTATATCGTTAGATGCCATATTTGCCTTGTACGACACAGCTTCGTCGAATATATCGTATACCACGCAGCTTCATCGAGTCCGTCACATACTGTGCATACTGCACAGCTGCATTCGTCGGGTAGAACACAGCGTCGTCGAGTTCGTCGTGTACTACACAACTCCGTCAAGTTCATCTTGCTCAACACGACAGCAAAGCGAGAGGTTTCGTCGAAGGGAAATGGGCGGCGTGCCGGGGATGGGGGGAGGAGTGATTGGAGGGAAGAATATATCCGGGTCACCAAACGGCCATGGCAGGAAGAGGGGGACTTTTTTGGGGACCTTTTGGTAGATCTTACCCAAGGGGAGGCCCGCCACAGAACGGCCAGGCTGGCGGCCCACCACAGGGCAGCCAGGTCGGGTGGGTCAGCAGAGTGGTACAGGACAAGGGGCAGCAGGACCGCCAAATCCTGCAGGAGCGTGAAGTGGGTATCATCAGATGGCCCCTCCCTCCCTACCGTCGCCCTTTGGAGTCGGAGGACGATGGGGTCAACAAGAACACAGCCGAACCCTAGATCGCGGTGGGGATCCCTGATGGTGCCAAGGCCACCGCAGCGACAGCAGCCAGGGTTCGCTGGTCAGCAGCAGCCAGGGTTCGTTGGTCAACAGCAGCCAGGGTTCGCAGGTCAACAACAGCCAGGGTCCACTGGTCAACAATAGCCAGGGTTCGCTGGTCAACAACAGCCAGGGTTCGCTGGTCCTGGCTGGTCAACAGCAGCCAGGGTTCGTAGGTCAACAGCAGCCAGGGTCCGCTGGTCAACAACAGCCAGGGTTCGCTGGTCAACAATAGTCAGGGCTCACTATTCAACAGCAACCAGGATTCATCGGACCAGTGGGAGTTCAAGGGTGGCAGGCACCGTGGGGTGGTCAACCCATGATGCAGGGGTGAGGACCCCAGGGAGGACAACCACCTTTCCCACTAGGAACTGATGGATCACGGATCGGACAGCTTAATCCGTTATACAACATAACCGGAGGCTTTTCTAAAGAAGCCCAACGCATGGTCGACCGCCTAGTCAAGGAAATGGGGGTGGAAGGACGGAAAAGCGCTCATGAGTCGGTGCTGCAACCAGGAGCGGTGAGTAGACTCTCAATGAAGAATGATCCAGTGTTCTTCCTTGGCGAGTTGACTAAATTATTCGCGAAACACCCCAACTGGACCATGCCCAAGGATCAGCTGAATAATACGGCTCGAACGTCCCCGCGGAGAGATGGACTGTCAGACATGCGTGTGGCGGTTTTTATGCGCTTACTACCGGACTCGTCAGTGGTCAAGATGGTCTTTGCAAACAACCACCGTACACGCGTACCTACGGTTGATGGCCGCGAGGTTGTGAAGTTGGCTAAGGAGCTCACCGTCACAGAGTGGATGCCGGTCTTTCTGAGAGAAGCAGCTATCTCAGGAATCTCAAAGGTCGCAGCCCAACACACCTTAGAACGACTGGAGGTAGAATCGGGGGAAGGTTGGGCCGTGGCAGCGCGAGGGGTTCTGCTACACAAGCGAGCAGCAATGGTGGGCCCAAGTCGACCATTCTTGGTAAAGGAGGATTACTTTTGGAAGGTCCTGTCGGAAACGGATGACATGGGGATTGGTCGGCGCATCGTCGGAATTGTGGCCCCACACGACACCGGCAAGTTCGAAGCACTTTTCCACGACGTACAAGCGCAATGGGAGAGCCTCAGAGCATTCCCGGTCAATACGGGACAGCTTCTCGACCGCACGATGGAGCTGAGGGGGAGAAAGGCGTCTGATGTCTTCAACGAATTTGTTGAGAAATTCAACATGCGAAGCAGCGACTTCATCGACCCGAAGGTATCTGCCACAACGAAAGCCAGGGACACGCGAGCCTCGGTTTCTGCGCTTGGCGGCGCGTCAGGCGGACGGTCCTCGAGGAATGAGAGTCGCATGAGGGACATCTTCGGGGTCGGGCACATGCGTGGTGGACAAAACCATATCTCACAAGGGCCTGAAAAACGCGGAGCGAGCTGGAGAGAGAAGGAGAATTCCAGGAAACGTGAGGGATCCTTATCAAGTTACAGGGCAAGAGAACAGCGACCGAAGCTCGGCATGGCCGCACTCGGAGCGGACCCCACGTCTCAATCCGATGCCTCTAGAGACCATAGTGGTTTGTCAGATGAGGAGGACACCTCTGACACTAAGATGAGAGATGAGCTCATGCAATGGTTGGCCGTATACTTTACCCACCCAGCGTCGTTGCCATGGAAGGGAGGAACTCCTTTCATCCCCACCAGCACACCGTCGAGACGGCTAGGACCCAAGCCACCCCAGGCGCCTGCCTCAACACCAAGGCGGTGTCAGAGAGAGGGTAACGAACGCAAAGCAAAGAAATACCACCTCCCTCTACCGCCCAACACTGCCGCAAAAGAATGAATTCAAGAAGCGCTAAGGAGTCGCAATATTTGCTTCTTCCACGCGCGAGGCCAGGACTGTCCTTTATACAAAACCGGATGTCGCTTCTCTCACGAAGGGGGAGATATCGCTTACGGCTTTTACAGGAACACGGTGCAAAGGGATGCGAAAAACAGGCCACAAACCAGAGGTCGTACGACATGGTTGTTATATATGATCTCGCTGGCAAAGCATCGCCGACGTCGACAGACGACGCAAACGGTACGGAGAAATGATGACACGCCCCGGAAAGTTCAACATGCCCGGGGAAGCCAGTAGATAGAGGGAAGGCGATGGGCGACAAAGAGAGTTTCCTTCACCAGTCGGAAATGGTGCAAGCGAAGACGACACAGGTTTGGGTGCACGCAACGTTGTGGCATGCAACGAGCTCGAGCCGGCGAATTCCCATTGCGGTGTTGGTGGATACTGGGGCAGGTGGAGGGAACTACGTTCCACGGCAGTTTATCGAATCCATTGAGGAACGTGATGGTTGGGTCAAGTCGCTGGTGAACCCAGCGGGAAAGGGCCTACTCAGCGCAGCAAACCCAAAGAACAGCGCCGTACCCCCAATGGAAGTGGTAGGCTCGTGCTCGCTACCACTGGTCTTTGCACCGGTCGATCAGATATTCCGTGTGAAGTTCCTGGTGGTGTAAGGACTTCCATACGCGATGGTGCTTGGAGCCGCGTTCATGATGGATCATCGAAGTATCATCAGTTTTGATGGTGAGGAAGGTTTCCAGCCGACACCGTCTTTATCGTGGGTACCATTCGCCCCGAAAAAGGTCGGAGAGGCCACAGCAGGAGCGATGTATGCCGAACGAGACCACTATTGCGCGGTGAAACCATCGACAGACGAGTGAGAACCGGAAGATTTGGAGGAACGAAATATTCCGGCGGGGATCATGGAGTTAGAAAGCTCTGTATGGGAGGACGAAGGCACTCTGCACTGGAAACTACAAACTGCGAAAGACGTAGAGGTTCAGGGGGGTACCAGTATCCCGGCAGACGCTTTTGCCAAAAGCCCTCAACCTCAAGTACAACAGCTCGTAGTGGTAAAGCCAACTAACGGCCATGATCTTAAGCTAGGAGTGGATCTAGGAATACCAAGGTGACCACAGTGGTGGCTCCCGGGTATGTCGCTCCAATGTGAGTTGATGAATGTTACCCAGGATACCGTAAAGATCCAGGGGAGCAAAGTGGTTGCGACGGTTTACTCTGTCAACAATTACGATCGGGCACGCATGAAGTCACTCATGAACCCGGTGTCGGAGTGACCGAGAGGCCCGAAACAGGATGAGATGATCAAGGAGAAAGACAAGGGGAGACCACCGGAGCGACTCGACAGAGGTGATGAAATCCCCACGGTGGATCTGAGGGAGGCCAATCTCGGACAACTCAGTCCAAATGAAGAGGATACACTGATAGGCATTCTCCACGAGTACATCGATGTGTTCGTGGTCAACCCCAAGAGCGTACTAGCATGCAAAGGAGTACCAATTTGACTGAACTCAAAAATCCCAACGTCAAGCCATACGTGGCTCTCATTCGACACTACAGTCCTGAACAGCGCGGGATGATCCAGACTGAGGGGACAAAACTACTGGAAATGGATTTTTTCGGGAATCTGCTTCCGAGTGGGCTGCCGATTGTTCGACGGTTCGCAAGAAAGATGGGACAGTGCGGGTTGTGCAGGATTTTCGAAGTGCCAATATGCTTCTCAAGTCACAGAGGGGTAGACTCGGGGACTTGCAGGACATTATGGATGAGATGGAAGGGTCGAAGTATTTCTCCAGCATCGATTTGGCTTCAGGATTCTAATAGCTCGAGATACATGATGAGGACGATCGACACATGACGGCGTTTCGAGACGCTGACGGGAAGCTTTACGAGTACGTACGCTGCGGTTTCGGGTTGAAAACAGTGCCATCCGCGTTTGCCAACTACGTGGGAGGACGACTGTTACCAGTCAAGGATGAAGGAATTAAGAACTGGTTGGACGATATCGCCATCCCATCCAAAACCCTTGAAGATCAATGGACACTGCTTCGAGAAACGTTAGAGTGTCTACGGCAAAGACGTATAACCGTCAATCTCCAGAAATCGCATTTCTGTCAGTCAATTATGGAGTACGTCGGCATGATTGTGGATAGGCTTGGTACCAGGCCAGCCCCGAGCAAAATTGATACTATCACGCAGCTGTCAAGACCGAACACGGTGAGGGAAGCGCGAGTACTGCTGGGCATGACAGGGTACTTACGACAGTTAGTACCCCATTATAGCACAGTGGTGGAGGTGGCGCTCATTTCCGATTTGCCGGTAGATTCAAGGTTCAGAACCAAGAGAGCAAAGGAAAAGAGAGTTCCGTGGGGAGAAGAGCAGAACAATGTTTTCAATGCGCTTATCGAGGCTTTGACGTCACTCTCAATTCTAGCCCTGCCAGTGTGGACAGAGCAGTTCTTCCTGTACACCGATGCCAGTGAGATGGGGGCAGGAGCGGTGCTAATGCAATGCATCGAAGGGGTGAAGAAGGTGAACGCTTACGGCAGCAAAAGGTGGTCGAGAGGGGACTTCAAACGGTCAGCAAAAGACCGTGAATAGATGGCGGTCATGTGGGCGGTGAACATGTTCCAAACCTTTCTTGGGGGGCGACCATTCACGCTCATCACGGACTGTTCGGCGTTGACTTGGCTCTTCAAGAGCCAATCCCTGACACCGAAATACCACCGCTGGGCTCTGAGGTCGATGGAGCACGACATAACCTCGCGGTGGAGACCGGGAACACAACATCAGCTCCCGGACGCCATGTTGCGGTTACCGAACAAGAGCAACGTGATTGAGGATTTCGACGACTCTTTTCCAGGGGGCGAGTCGCTGCCAGACATTTACAAAGGGCCACAGGGGGCAGTGCTCGACGGCGTACACCTCGAAGCCTTAGGAGTGAAAGGTGTGGACGAAACTAGTACTCAAAGTATTGCAGTGCTGGCAGTCGTCGTATTCACACCCGCAGATCCACTTGAGGCAAATACTCTACAGGCCGAGCTTGTTATTGCACCGGAACTTCCTGCGGTGATCATGCTCGATTGTGGGGGGGGAGGCAGCATCCTTGCATCGGAAGGATTGCTGACAGTCAGAGAAGCAGTAGACCCAGGACTGTAGAGCACTGGAATGCATCAGAGCAAACGGACTGGACAACGGTACGAGGCTACTTAGGGTGACAACAGGGTCGTAAGAATGCCTGAGCATCTTAAGAGAGGTAAAACGAGACGTGGTGGTCGGTGACGCCTGCACGAGGTTTGAAGGGGTACGAGAGGAAGGAGGAGTATTCGGAGCGAGTAGCTTAGCCCAAGCGACCATCGCCTCAGACGCGCGATTTTTTATACTCGAATGTTCGAGCAACTTTCTGCGAACGACGGAATGGAACGGCGAGATCATCCCTGCTTTGAAACGAGAGTCATACATCGCGGACAAGGCGGGGATATTTGCGAGCCAAGTAGGGATTCCGTGAAAGACGAGACAGACGTTCGCGGCAAGAATCAAGGGAGGCCTTGCCAAGAAGGGGAAGTTAGCCGTTTCAAAGCAGAGGTTGGAGAAGATAAAGCAACCAGTTCATGTGTGAGTGCAGGTTCCGCAAGCGATCAGCGAGTCAACGGGTTGCCATGCTACCGGCGAGGTTTCTGTGACCCGACCAGGTGCCTGAAGTCGACATCCAGGACAAGGGGGTGAAGCCGGACGCAGGCAACAAAGTTCTACTGGTGGCAGTCGACAAAGCCAGAAAATTATTGTTCGCCTTCCCGCTCCCTACGAAAGAAGCACTCGGAGTAGCTAGGGAACTATCGAAGTGATGCTTACTTCTGGGCTACCGCTGTATGTTCGCAGTGATCCGGGATCCGAGTTCACGGCAGAGGTGGTGTAACACTTATTATGCGAGTGGTTGAACGTGATCATCGCCTGTGGGCCTGCCGACCATCCACGTGCACAGGGGACGGTGGAGAGACTGGAGGGGTGGCTACACGAAGCACTAGGAGAACTGTGCAAGACCTGGCCTCGCAGATGGAACGAGTACGTACAGCCGGCGCTGCGGACCCATCGTATCACGCCGGACCTGTGCTTGCCGGGGAAGCGAACCCCCTTCCGTCTTTTCTTCGGTGGTGGTGCGCGCACGCAACTTGATGCTACACATCCCGAGATCGATGGTGATGATTTCAGGGGCGGGATGCACAGTTACGTAGCCGACAAACGATAAGCGTACAAGGAGGTACGGGATGCACGGGAGGCTCTATTGAAAATACATGATGACAGGAAGAAAACTCGGGAGAGTCGGAATGCTGAAATCGGTCGGACCTCGGTAGGAACCCGTGTTGTTGTCGGAGATAAGGTGCTGGTGAAGCAGGCGGAGTCTGTGATGGCAAGGGAGAGGATACATCATAAACTAGCCCACGAGCACTAGACCGGACCTTGGGAGGTGACTGAAGTCGTCTTACCAGAACTCAGCTACATCGTCACGATGAATGGGCGAGGGGTTCACCGACGGAGGACGTCAGCAGCGAACATCGAGATGTTCCACTCACGTCCGGACAACCTCCGTTCACGACTTCGAGGACGAGTTTGTTCACCTGGCATGGGGAGTTGACTTCGGACTTGCGGAGCCGTCGATTGTAGCGTCACCTGTATATACCCTGATAGACAGAGAGGCTGTGATGGGCCAGCGCAACGCTTGGAAGTGGCGATACAAGGGACGATTCGTGGATGGCACGGAGTCGCAGTGGCTCTGCGAAGAGGAGGCGCGAGACAGATTCACCCCCCTTACAGCTGGACGTTTTCCACGCACTGTGGGAGACGTAGCACGGAGCGGGGTGCCGGCCAGGGCCGACTTCGATGCTAACACGGAAGGAAAGAGATGGGATCGACCGTGGACATGCGTTGAAACAACACCCGGTGGAAACCGTGATCTGGAGAAAATTCGCGGATACTGAAGGAAACAAGAAGCGTCACCTTTCAAAGACCTTCGACTACAAGTCACCGTACTGGCGGGTTCGGTACGCAAACGGAGATTGGTAGGAG
>JBBMHQ010098472.1:0-10103 GCA_037834295.1 Postelsia palmaeformis | reverse complement strand
AGCTCACGTAGTGAGCGGCATGTTTTACAGTGTCGTTGCTTCGGGGGGGGGGGGTATTCTCTACTCAGCCTACCTAAGGAAACATACTGTGAAATACAGAGGACATTCCGTCCACAAATATATTGGGTAAATAGAGAATTCCAATGCTTGCAGAATATTCGAGGAGTTCCTGTGCGTGAGAAACGTTGTGGCCTAAACGTGCTGCTGATACTATAGTATATGCCCTTATCCTGGCACGCCTCCTTACATGGTCAAGACCCACCTATTATGCCTGCCATGATAGCGGTACTACTGTGTATACAAGACTGTTTTGGCTGAACTAACTCAGACTGATGGGACTCCTCCAGTGATATCACTGATATAAGGCAACAAGGCATGCCTTCTAGTCTTTACAACATAATTGCTGGGGTTTTTTCGCCGGGAAGTCGGATCTCGCAAAAGACCCAAGCACCCCCGAAGAACAACACAAAAAATACTTGACGAAAAATACCAAACTCAAAATGATACCAGGGTATTCAGTAACAGGTTGGCGAGGGTTCATGGAAACTTGTGTGCCGAGGTCATGGGCTTCTCCTCAGGCCAAGTGTAAAAACACATTTCTTTTGTTTATTATTGATAGGTGAGACACGCAGCTCCTATAGTTGTAATTCAATCGAGTGATGACCCTCAGAAATTTAAGGTGCTATCAATAGTACCCATCCCGTCCAAATCATGCTTCAGTTTTCACTTTTTTTTCCCCCGTGGATCCATCGGAATTTAGTGGCTTCGTTCATTTCTCGGAGCGCTATCGGACTGAACACTATTGTACTAGAAAGTAGGTACGTATTCGCGAGCCTCGCACATGTGCTTGTTCACGTTGGCAGGTGTTCTTCTTGTAATATTTGGCGTGCAAGCAGTGTCGTCGTTGATAAAAGGAGAAGACGGAATGTTTCGTTCCTAAGCCTTTGTTTCCTAATTTCGACGGCGCCAGCACAAAAAGGGGGAGGGAGGGAACCCTTTCTTTCGAGTTGCCTGGCGCATCCGAGTTTGTACTATATATTTTCTTTGGCATTGCCAAAAATCAAACGGGAGCGCATGCCCATCCAGAACGCGGCCATTTTTGCCCTAAATATGGTTGTCACTGCGATTGAATATTTGTATTCGAGTGTGTACTATATTTCCATATCTAAGCAAATAGTTTTTTAGCATACAATAAATTGATTAGCGGAAAGCGCGAGAGCGTGAGTTAGCTACATTCGATGAAATTTTACGGGCAATGGAAATGCTGGACCCGATGCGCGACAAAAAATGAAGGCACGCACCGGGGGGGAGAAAGGTAGACACCTGTGTCCACGGCTTGTCCAGAAGGTCGTCAAGGGTGAAATCTGCTACGAGTAAGGCTGGAAAAGTGAAAATTATGATGAAAAAAAGAAGAAACAGTGGTAGCCGTGGAGTCCAGCCACAACGCATGCCTTATCCACAGCAAAAATGACGTGTCTGCCGTACCCCACCTCGGGGGTCTCTCACGATGCCGAACAGGGGCTTCGAATCCTGCCTGCCCTCTCCGATCCTACTATGAATAACACTACTCACTCTTATTCCGTTTATCATCTGACAGTGTCCATCGCCTTTCCCAATCACACAATTCGCACACACAGACTGCAGTAGTAACAACTTCTGTGGAATCCGACGGGTTAAAACATGGAAGGATCGATCCATCATCCCTGACTACTTTACGAAACAGTAAATGACTTTGCCGACTCCTCACTGACGTTTCACCAACAAAATATGAGAGAGTAATACAATCTAACCAAGTGACGACATTATGTAACCCGTGTTCCCCTGCATGAAAACCTCCATGCACTCAACACACAACAAACTTATTCGCAAATCGCCCGGCCTACAAGATCTCCCCAAGCAAGAAATAGTTCATAATCGTACAACTCCGAGTAGTGATTTTCCAGACATCGCCGACGCTTTTGTTCGCTCTGCCAAGGGGAACCATGAAGCCTGCAGTCCGCACTATTAACAAAGGGATTGCAAATCTCGGGTATACATGATGCACCTGAAAGAAAGTCCACGCTTAAAATTTTCTGGGGCCCGTGCATACTATACGGAGTACAATAGGGCGATGACACAACATTAGAGGAGTACGATCAAACTGTATTGATTGCGTGAGTGTGCCATACGATGGCTTATGCAATATAGCTCGTGTCGTAGATCCCTCTCCGCACACGTCAGAGTCGCAGGTTACAAGCAGCATCCTCAGACCTAGCGAGAATACATTCGGCACGCGATCCCTCTTCTTCGTGTGATTGATGGATGCTACAATCAATAGGCGTTTTGGAGTGAATCCGAGGCGAGGGGGAAGTACGTTGCTTCATCCCCGAAAAAAATGCCTTCCGCTCATACAACTGGAAACCCAAAACGGGGGACACAACACATAGCCTGGACAAAACATCCACTTTGAATATTTGAATGCTATCCATTTTGCGGTCTGAAGTCCCAAAGGGTTTACTAGCCATCCGGACCCCAGGTTACTTGGTGTACTTGTTAATGTACACCGTAAGGACATTCGGTAACATCCAGATGAACGGACCCTGTATAGTGGTTTTGCTCGAGAAGACGCCATCATTACCATCGAGGTAGCGGTAAGCCACTGCATGACAAAAACCCGAATATAATTGCTCATGGTTTGGTTTTGTTGCACAGAGACCGTTTCTTATGCGCGAAGATTTTGAGGAGGTTGCAAACAGACGGTTTTTTTTTGCATTCAGGTTTGGTTTTGTCACGTAAAGCGAAGAAATCGAGTGGGCTCTTGTCGGAATGAGGCTGGTCGCTCTCGGAGAGTTACCCGTCATATCGGACTACTAATTGCACCATACTTTCCAACTGTCTATTAATAGTCAGCAGTAGCGGTTGAACAAAACGGTGGCCCTGTTCGGTCTTTATTTCTTACGAGCAATTATAAATCCAAGAAACATTTTTTCTGGATGCTTTCCACTTTCGTTAGTCATGATTTCTAGATATATCTGGCACAGAGATACACAGCTACATACATACACACTCGGTTGCTACATACAAACATACTGGCATGCCTAAAAACGGACAACGTGGGAATTCTACGGCTTTTCGGTTGTTTCGCGCCGTGCTAAAGTTTCCAGAACCCCCAAAACGTGTCTCATCCTTTTGTAAATCAGGAGGACCAATGTGGAAACTTTCGACGAGACTTGCTTCGATAAACACGGCCGGTCGTATTTCTCTTTCAGCAAAACCCCCCAGGAAATTCCGAGAGTATGCAGACAGGCGGGTTCAAACTTGACGCCTCAAATTTATGAAGTATTCAATATCCCCGCTGTGTTTCGGGGATAGACCCTGAAATTTGGCACACAAGTTTCCATGAGCCCTCGCCAACCTGTCACCGAATACCCTGGCATCATTTGTCATTTTTTTTTTCATGCTTTTCTTGTGTTGTTCTTCGGGGGTGCTTGAGTCTTGCGAGATCCAACTTCCCGGCGAAAAAACCCAAGCAAGCTCCCTCCAACGGCTTGACAGGGGCTAATAAAACACATGTGCCAGATATTATGGTCTATATCGAAAAAACGGCGTGGACATTGTGAGAGGTTTGTGCTGTACATGTGAAGACAAACAGGCTTTGCCTCGGGGTTGTTGAATTCGGTACAGGATCAACTTTTGTCGTTAAATAACGGCTTTAGTTTGGCCCTACTGTGTACACACAGCCAGTTCTCCGAATATTTGCCCGGAACGTTCGACATACATGCCTTGGAGCGCCTGGAGTTGGTCCGTTCAGAATAAAAAAATGAAACCACAACGTACACATTATTTTTCGCGACGGAAACGTCTGACTGATATCGACCTTTTGAAAGGCTCGTGGTTCGTCGGGGCACGATTTCGCCGCTAACGCCGCTAACGCCGCCAGCCTTAGGCCTTTCACGAAAACGAAAACCGACTGTGCCACTCTTTTTCACTACTCATTTAGGACTGTGTGCCACTCTCTTCTACTATTCATTCAGGACTGTGTGCCACTCTCTTCTTCCACTATTTATTTAGGACTGTGTGCCACTCTCTTCTTCCACTATTCATTTAGGACTGTCAGTATGATACCAAGTATGCAACACTTGAGTAGATGTTGCGATCGGCACTCGTACCAAACCCAGGGGAAAAAAAATCAGAGCTCGTAGCACATATTTTAAGTTCTTCGGTGCCCCTATGTCCCATAACATGAATACCATTTTAAGATTATTATTGAACATAAACTTGACTGATATTCTAGTATATAGCGATACGTCGTGAGGGACCCCCATTCCTCGCTCCACGCTCTCAGTGTTTCGTGTCCTCAACGGAAACTGACAACCCAACCAGAACTCAAGCATGGTGCGGCAACAGAGCGGTGACGTCCAGCACCGGTGTCATGATGGCATGCACCCTCGACAGAGGTACGCGACAAGGTTCGAAGCGTAGCTGTCTTGGTGATCGCCGTTGCGTATGCCGTCCATTTGGTTCGATGAGACCTTGTCCGTTTGGTTGACATGCACGGCACCGTCGACACCAGGAATACTCTGCAGCTAGCTGCTTGAGGAACTTGAGCATGTTGCGCAGCGTTCTTATCGTGTCGTTATTCGACGTGAGGACGCTGCGCGACAGGCTCGAGTTCTTCGAGCAGCTGCAGAGTATTCTTGGTGTGAGAGGTGCTATGTATGTCAACGAAACAGACAAGGTTGTCGGGACGGGGTCCGCTGGTAGCCATGAGGATTGTTACACTCCGGATCTGTGACATACCCTCGTCGAGGATAAACTGCCACCATCATCATCATCATGACACCGGTGCCGGACGTCGGTGCTCTGCTGCGCCATAGGCGAGGTTTTGGTTGGACCGCACACCTACGCACGATATGAACATTGAGTCAGAAGGAACACAATCCTGTCGCAGCGTGCTTTTGCACCAGGCCTGCTCACAGGGCTAATCTTACCGAAGAGTTTTTCTGCCTCATTTTTCCTCTTTTAGATCAAGGAAAACAGGAAGAAAAAATACCACCGAAAAGCATTGAGCAGGGTGCACAAAATATGAAACACATAGCATTGCTCTTTCAGAAAAATCGGAGAACCAGGAAAAGATAATACAAGAGGGGCTAGAGCACAAGGAGAAACGCAGGTATACCAGGATAATTAGGGCAGGAATACCAGGATAGTTAGACCAAAGGTTATTCGACAGTAGAGGTCCTCCCTCCCTGCTCGACTGATGTATTTCGGCGCGTTGTCACCCAGAACTCACAATCCAACCAGACTTGACGGGCGGCGCAGCATGAGTGTGACATCCGTCACCGGTGTCATCATGGGGTGATCTTTTCTACGTAGGTATGCCGCATGTCCCCAGGGTGGCAGTGCTTGCCGCCTTGGCCTGGCCTGTGGCGTACCCTTGTCGAAGATAGCTGCGTCGCTTGTCACGACACCGGTGCTGGACGGCACTTATCTGCTGCGCCAAGCTTGAGTTCCGGTTGGAACGTTTACCTACCGACGCACGGTACAGCAGTTGACCAATCAAACGAAACACATCCATGTTCGAGCGAGCTATTTCACCAGCCCTCGCCACAGGGGTCTTCATTCTTTTTGACGATTTTCCCTCCGGGTATCGTTTTTCACAAAAATAAAAAAATGAAACAAACCAGGGAGAACACGAAAATGAAAAACCCCCAAAAAATCGAGCAGAGTGCAAAACGTCGGGAATGCTTAGTATTCCCCTTCCAGGAAACACAAAACAAAAAACAGAAATATATGTGGGAAAAACAGCATAGGGAAAAAATCGGGCTTATGTCAGGAAATTTAGGGCGAAAATTCTCCAACAGTAACGGCCCTCATTCCTCGCTCCAGTGATACCGTTCGGCGTGTCCCCAACCAGACCTCACAACCCTACCATCCTTTATTTACGTGCGCGGTGACGTGGAGCACCGATGACATGATGCCGGTTTCCTTCAAGAAGGGTACGTCACAGGTCTACAACGTGTACGTGCAGCAGTTGTGGCGACCGCCATTGCGGATGCCGTTCTGGTCTTATCCGTCGCCGTGTCATATCCAAGATGTCATATCCAACATGTCATATCCAAGATGTCTTGCAGTTTCTTGTAGAACGTCTTCATGTTCCGCAGCGTTCTTGAGATCGTTCTTCGACGCAGTGTCGATCGCCACGGAGAACATTCTCGGACCCAAAGAGTGTTCTTCGCGTCCAAGAACGCTCCTCGATGCAAGCGACACCACACCGAAGAACAACCACAAGCATGCTGCGCAACTTGCAGAAGTCCTGCCAGCAGCTTCAGAACTCCCTCGACGCCAGCCAGCGAGTTGCTCGCGACGAAATAGATCAGGGCGGCATCCGCACTGGTGGGGCCACCAAGATTGCTATACGCTACGGACCCGTGGCGTGTCCTTTACGGGGGTAACTGCCGCCACGACGCCGGTGCTCGACGCTGAATGTCACCGCTTTGCTGCGCCATACTTAGGTCGCATGTCAGACGTGGGACCACCTATAGTGACAGGCTGTTTCTCCTCTCCGCTTGCCAGTAGGGTTTGCGCCTTTGTTTTTTGTCGCGCGAAGGCTCCGGCCATTTTTTGCTCTCGTCGACTCGCGTCTATTTGCGCCTACCCACGATAACCGCTGTCAGCATGCTTTTATGAGCTTGCAAATATATGAATTATGATGACGAGGGTGGGAGCTGAACTCGCGATATCAACTCTATTCAGTCCAGGGTAATCAGTAGACCACCCGGGGTGTGACATTATATGGTTATTCCTGTATGTTTCCCCGAAAGCATAAGCAAAAATAATTGTACAGTAAATACCCATACTACTCTGGACGGAAGCGCGAGGAGCGTTGTTGTACAAATGAAAATCTATGTATATATATCATATGGTTCGTTGGATACTTGGAAGAGGGGGGGTTACACAATACCATGCATGGCCATAGTCGTATGGCCATAGACCCTCGTATCCCTGCGATGCCGGGACGCAGCTCGTCGGGTATTCGCCGACCAGGCAGACACTCGCTAGCACCAAGCGCGATCGGGGGGGGCTCTAAGTCGCGGTTTCACGAACGAAATACAGGGGTGTTCTGATTAACTGCTGTAGGAGGATTGTTTTTGCGACAATCCGTTCCGGACGTACGGGTCTTCGTTTGATTTCTTCGACATTCGTTTTCGATTGTTGGCACACACTGCAGACACAACAGCAAGGTGCAGGGGTCCTTGAGTTGCCTCCCAGAGCCGTATATGGTACACCGGCTATTTTTCCCCCCAATATTTTCAAATGTTCTGCATGAAACAAAGCGTGAAATGCGCTTCTGGAAGTCTACAACGGTTTTTCTGCTGAAGTGTTCTCGGCGGCTCTTCTTTTAGTGTGACACAACTTCGATACCGCCGCCGGCTGATGGCCCCACTCGCTGCTTTCGTTGCTGTCTTCGCTTGACCAGGTCGGGAAAACCACAGATCACAGAGGCCCACCAGGCCTACCTGCTTCGCAAAATGTTCCAGCGGGCCGATGCGCTCGAGAACTGCATCGCTCAAGCGCTTTGGGTGGTGAGTGCCAGATAATGTAAAGCTCGTCGCGCTATGGGGCCCGAACAAACATATTCCCCAAGACTCTAGGCTATACGTAGCAGGTAATTGTTGCTTTTTTTTAACGCGAGAGGTCGGGAAGCGGGGTCAGGCAGCAAGGGATGCTCGTACTACTGCTCGTAGAGTTCTACCTGTTGTCGCTTCACCCCGGCTTTCTGATTTCCTCCTCGGATGTCTTCTGTGCTAACAGATTAGTGCGGATGGATGACCTCAGAGACAATACACTACTAGGAATTCGTCTTTTCTTCCAACCATAGCCCCCCCCCGTACACTGGAGCGAACAACTTTAACGGCACGCATGGTCGTGGCGCATCTGGTAAAGTTTGAGCAACTCATCACCTAGCGGGCTTGCACCATGGCCTTTTTCACGGCGCCTGCCCGCTGGGATATGGTGCCGAGCGGGTAGGTTTGGCAGGCCTCTGCTTTCCTGGGCATTCTCGTTCTGGTTGTGGAATGAAAAGAGCAATGAATGTTCAACGGGTGGATTGCTGATCGATCTAATGGTTGCTGACCGCTACTTTTACTGCTTGACCAGAACGTGGATACCCCAGCAATCTGAGGCTTACCAATAGTATATGTTCGGCGTCATCTTCCAGCGGGTAGACGCGATGGGAAATACAATCGTACAAGCCTTGTGGGCGGTAGGTTCTCATTGTTTCCACCAGATGCAGCAAGATCATGCGCGCTTCGAAGATGTGTGGTCAAGCTTAGCTGGAGGTACTATTGCCTCTCCCTCTGTGATGGGAGGGAGGAGACGAGGAATGACACAGGCACAACACTACTTGTTGTCGTGCTGGAGACGAGGAAGGGCACAACAGTGTTGGTAGGTACCGTGCCCGCACTATACTTTAGATGGTACATGCACTGTATGGGTTTGCTTTCAACCTCAGCCTCAATTAATTTGATCCAATTTGTCTCTGTACGCAACTTTATTTTTTTTTCTTCTCCGGCGGATGGGCAAACATGAAAGGCAAAAGCTAGTGATAGGTGCACCTTAGCTTTTTTGGCCTTTTGTGAGTACTTGTAAAAACATTATTCCGAAAAAGGCTTCCTGCGGTACCCCTATGATATACGTTGCACCTATTATAGCCCATTGAAAATCTGACCCGGCAAAAGGCCTCTTGTGATCCTCTTCTAATATGTAGGGCACCTATAACTGGCTAAAAATACATAGGTATACCTCTTTTTCGCTTGTTTGCCTAAAACGCTTAACCCCGTCTAGGGAATGTTTCCCTTCAACTAGTAGCCATCCTTATGTTTATGTGCAGCGCAGTAATAGAAGAGTCCATATAACGGAGGAGGGGGGGGAAGGCCTCCCTGCAGCAGATGGGTGAACAATAAATTGTACTGCTGCAGTCTGTCTCCAGTGCCATACCGACTCGTTAGTATCTCCCGGCACGGTTCGTTCATCATTAACCCCATCTTGCGGAAGGAGGGGAGGCTCAAGCATACTTTGTCGTGCAACCCGAACCGCCACCACTGAAGAAAAAAATCGTTCGTCGCATGCGAATCGAGGAATCGAGCTACTACCGTAGTGTTGAGCTTGTGTACATTAGTGTGTTGCAGGATAAGCCTTCACTAGCGTTGGTCAGCAACATAAAAAACGAGGGCTTCGATAGAGGTGATCATACCGGATAGAGGAGCACTCCACCCCCTATAAGCTACCGAAAACTCAAATAACCACGGTTCCCCAAGATAAGCTACCGGATCCTCTAATAAGCCACACCCCCCCCTAATGACACACCCAAACCCCTAATCAAACACCGTAAGCCTCAATTAGATAACCAAATATGGAAGGGCAACTCGACGATGAAGGATGGCATGGTCTAGGTACGAACAAGTCCGTGAGATATAAAGCCGCTCTCGAAAATATGATGATCGCTGTCCCGGAAATTCCCTCCTCCACCCCGCCTTCGCTCGGCCGCATAATTAGGCCATGGCGATATAAACTCACCCTCAAGACGTAACTGCAACAGTCCCGTGCCCCTCTTACTTCCTCCCTGCCCCCGCCTCCCGGCCCCCTATAATTCAGTTTTCCTGGGCGATAGTATTGACAGTCCCGTAACCTCCACCTCTCTGCCCCCCCTCCGCTTCCAACTCGCCCTTATCCTACGGTCGCCCTGAAATACTTACAATCCGGTGACCTTCTACCCCCGCTTCGCTCCGTCCCCCCTTCCCGCTCGGCCCTCATATGTCGAAACCCTACAGTAGCACTCCTGCAGCGGACCTGGCCAACCGTCCCGACCGAGCACGTCGTTAGCGAGTAACCAGGACATGAGTTATCGGGTACCAGATATCCCTCAAAGTTGTCACTACACAAGGCCCTTGACCCCCCCCCCATAGTATTCCACTCGGCCCTCATACGTCAAAACCTCAACCGTACCGTGCACAGTTACAGCTAACGGCAGTTTCACGCATCCACCAGCGAGATTTGCTAGGGACAACACAACAGCTTCCTACCTTTCACTCGCCCTGAAAAATACTTGAAATGTTGTGAGA
>JBBMHQ010098461.1:0-10105 GCA_037834295.1 Postelsia palmaeformis | reverse complement strand
TATATATATATTATATGTCTAGACAAAAGAAAAGTTTTAAACGTCACAGCTGCTTGACCCTAACGTATCTCCTGACATATTTATCGTAAATTGTAGATTGGCTGGGGTTCGTACAGCCAGCGCAAATCGGGGAAGATAGTCCTCATTACCGGTTTGGAAATCCCTCCATGAAGCTACAACTCCGACATCCCAGGGACGACAACGGCGGTTCCTCGGGTCCATACCGCCCCGAACGGTGTGGAAACCCCAGCCCTATTGACTGATCGATGACTGTTGGGGGTCCGTTGAGCCAGCGCAACCCGGAGAGAATAAGGTTATTATGCGAAGAGATGGCCGAGGCGAGGATACGGGTAAGAGATGCAGTTGTATCTGGCAGCTAGATGGGAAGCAGTGCTTCGCTTCTTCTGCCTTATAGTAGAATATGTGTTTCATTGATGGCGAGAACTGTTGAGGTGTTGTGTCTGCTGGCAGAGCAAGTAAGGGGTAGGGGGGTGGGACTCGACACTCATAATATATACTCGTCCCACCCCACGCCACAAGCCCTCCTAAAGTCCTCTTATTTAATGTTGTACTCCTCAATAACTTTCCCATGGCTACCGACCGTTCTATTCTGCTAACATAAGAGCTTCTCACTTGATGGTCCTATCTGCGTTAAAGAACATTACGCTCGTCTAGCGGGCTATCCGGAAAGAACGTTTTACTCTCAACTAACGAAATATCCACCGGATTATTCCATGATTTGGGTTGTTCTCGTATTTTTGCTAGAGCTACAAAACTGTGGACTATATTATCTATATGTGTAGCCCATGAGCACTCTACTAATATGACATTAGCCCACCCTGAACAGAGGTATGTGTGCGGACCACAATATTGTCGAAGGGTGATGACAAAGTTAATCCCAAACGAACAGGAAAGGGCGGTCGAGGATGCGGCTATTCGAAACAAAAAAAATGAGGCTATAAATTCCCCCACATCTCGTCATAAGACCCAAACAGCACGAAGGGGGGAGTGTTCACTGAGAGCAACCGCTGAAAGGGTAGACCAAAGGAGAGGAAGGTGGAAAATTCGAAGCAAAGGCGACGCTACAGTCCCAAGCTTGGTCAGAAATATTCGTTGAGTGCGATGACGTCAGATGTGAAGAGATGGCCGAGGTAAGGATAAGGGCAAGGGACGCAGGTGTATCTGGCAGCTAGCTGGGAAGCAGTGCCTTGCTTTTTCTGTTTTAGATATTAATTTGTAGTGATGGCGAGAGCTGAGGAGGTGCTCTGGTAGAGAAATGAGAGGTAGGGGGGTGGAACTCGACACTCAGATATACTCGTCCCACGCCACGCCACAATCTCTCCTAAATTCCTCTCATCTAATGCACTCGTAAAAAACTTTCGTATGACTACCCACTGCTAATGTAGGAGCTTCTAACTTCATGGTTCCATTTGTGTCGAGGAACGCTAGTCTCGTCTAGCGGGCCATCCGCTTTAGAGAACATTCCTGAAAGAATGTTACTCCCAACTAACGGAATATCCGCCGAGTTGATCCGTTCTTTGGAGTATTCTCGTATTGCTGAGGCTACAAAACTGCACACTGACGTATATATAGCCCATATCTGCATATATATATATATATTTAGCCCATGAGTACTCTACTCAGAACACAGTTACACCCCCGAATCAGAAATCCTTGCTTACATCTACAGCTCTGACACTCCGGAGACGAAGACGGTGGTTTTCCACCTCTGGCGCCGCCCCGCACGATATGCAAACCCCAACCCCATTGACCGATCGCTGATTAGCTGGATCCCCAGTCTCGCCACACCCGGAGAAGATAAGGCACTACGCCGTTCGGGAATACACCGTAATTTTACAATTCAGAGACCCCGGGGACGACAAGGGTGGATCCCCGGGTCAGTACCGCCCCGGGCGGTGTGGAAACCCTAGCCTCATTTACTTACCGCTGATTGGTGGGGGTTCATAGAGCCAGAGGGCGACCGGGCGAGGATATTAATGTCCCGTCCCCGAATCCCACATCTACAACTCCAACGAACCGGGAACGAGAACGGTGGCCCCTCGGGCCGGTACGCCTCTGATGGTGTGGAAAACCTAACTCCGGGTTCGCCATTGGTGTGAGGTGGGTTGGAGTTCGTGAAGCCGGTGGTTCTCACCAATGGGAGCAAGGAGGTTCAGCGAGTTCGTCAAACTCGATCGAATAGACCTACTGCGCATTTTGACGTAAGTGGTGGTGCATTCCACTTGGATGGTGATCACCATCGACAGCCCCCCCTGGTTTTTTGTAGACGAGGCCGATTCATCCCCACACCTTGTCCCGAGTTGAAAACTGGCCAGGATACCGAGAGGAAAAATCGTGATTTATGCTTGATTGAATGAAATGATCGGCACTGTGTGCTCCCCGAGCAAAACAACCTGTCGTCAAGGGACCACCTCACAGATACCGAGGCGACTCATACCAGATAAAGTACCAAACATATACCTGGTAATGTTTTTGTCACTGGTTTCACGTGCTTTTGGGTTTTGTTTCTTCAGATCATGTTTTGTTGTGGATCAAAATCATGGTAAAAGCCACTGCGAATAACGTAAGGTTGCCCTCCATGCGGCGTACGAGGTAGCGGTGGGACTCTGAACAAAGCTTTCTTCGTCTGGGAAACCTTGACTCAGTTATCGACGTAAAATGTCAAAAACGGACTCAAATTGTTCACGCTTACGAGCAGTTCTGCCGTCTGCTAATCCCGGACAGGTAAGGAAAAATGAACACTTTCTTGAAAAACAATCTTGATGAAAATTCTTGGTTCCTTTTCTATATACCACACACAGAGCCGACCACAAGCAGCATGCTTCACGAAAAAAAAGGCAAGAATCGGTGGGACCGTAGCTTCGACGGTCTGCGGCAACGAGCTGAAGCGTAGACAAACTGTTTGCGCCAAGCCCTACCCCCATGCCGTGTGTGCCGAACGCCACGACTTTGTTGAAACAGAGTTTTGATCAAAATAATGCCCCGCCCTGGAATATTGCGAATATCTCGTGTCGACTACAGAAATAAATAGCACTGTACGTGTATCTCACGTGGCTACGCCCGGAGAGGCTTCCGCCGGAATAGGTTTTGATGCTTCTCATCACATCGTCTAGAAAATAGACCGACACGAAACTTTCGAGGCTCATAGCTCTGTTCACTGGGCGTGCCCGACACCGAACGGGCTGCCTGCCCGCGATATATATGCTGCCCGTGTCGGCTCGCGCCATCTGCATCATCTGCATCATCTGCATCATCTGCATCATCTGCATCATCTGCATCATCTGCATCACAGCCAGCAGCAGCATCACAGCCAGCAGCAGCATCATCTCTCGATGTATAAAATTTTTCAAGGCTTCCCTTCCGGGTTGTGGTTGATTGGAAATCCCCGGGGTGTCGCAAGGCGAAAGGGAGTACACAGCAGGAGGCGTTCGTTCGTCCCTCGTACCAGCTACTCGTGCGTAGCCACCGGGTAAAGAAAGAGCTCTTGAGAGCTAAAGATAGAAGAGGTAGCCACCGGGCAACACCGACCAGCCCAAACGAGCTTGTGGATACTGCTTTAGTGCTGCATCTTATCTGCTTTCGCATAAATGATACAGGCACCTACTACTCGCGCCGGACAGTACCATAATATCTTTTTGGCGGGAATTGATCCCTGTTTGACGCTCACTTCAGACTCCAACTAGTTGGTGGTTGTTTTGATAGTATGCTATATGGGTATACAGCTGACTACCGGGTAACAAAACGGGCAGAATGGGGCTGGCCCGACTACTTACTGTAATGCAGGTCGGCCTACTGTAGACGTGTGACCCCCTGCTCGCAGAGATTGATGTCATATCCATCTTGATCATTCCCACGTTTCTGGGTCGAGCTCTTACCAGACTTCTGATAGCAAGGGGGGTTTATAAAAATTATTTGCGAGGCACGTTTCATCAGAAACACGCCTCCTCGACAATAGAGGGAAACGGGATCATAAATACCATGATATTTATACTCCAAGACGACTAGTGTTCGACGGGTTCCACGATAGAGGTATTAATAGCACAATGCCGCTAAAATGGTTTCTGAATGACGGGGCTCCTCAACCCAAAATGGTCAGAATGCTATTCTTGTTTCGAAAAATGACTAATATTGTGTATAATTGTGTCATGGGATTATTCATCGGGATGCAACTTTATTTTAGCCCAAGTCAGTTTTCGGGTGGGGTACGGAGCTGCTCAAGTGAGGAGCCTCAGAAAAAATCGGGTGAATCTCTCTCTTTGAACGTCTCGTTCTTCACATTCTTGGGGCTGCGATGCTCCAACCTTGCGTCGCGCAGCACTACGAAACGCGTTCCACGACACCAACAACTAACTGCTAATGCTGCGCCCTCGACTTCGCATTGCACGGGACATCAACGTTGTGTGAACCCGAGCTTGAAAGAAGCCTCCCCTCTCTATACATACGCTGCTGCTTCGGTCGACCTATTCCGGTTGGCTAACCATCAAAATATGTCCTCCAGAGGCTTTAGACAGGACGATTATAATAACTTTGTGAGGGAAGATACTGGCATTTTTTTAGTGAAAAAACAAATTTCATCACACTCTGGGACACCCCTTGTGCGCTTGACTCTAAAATCCCGTTCTTCGGCTACAGCAGCAGCATCGCGACTACTTTTACATGCCTCAACAACCTATAGCACATACCATCAGCCTCGGCCGACGACGAACTCTGCAGGAACTATAGGAGGCCGGATGACCATGTTCAACTCGTCGCTTTACCAGCCAAATCCGTATCCACACGACAGGAAACTCGGGGAAGTACCCAGGATATCCCCTGTTCACACCACAACTAGCAGCTAGCGGTAAGCGAGCGTTACTACTGCTACAGTCTGGAGCTGGAGAAGAAAAGGTGGTAGGGCGACACCCTGCAGCAAGTAGATATGCTCGTACGAAGAGGCCGCGCTTTGACTCCCTCGACTGACCGCCTTGCTACAGAAATACTAGCATGTCAGCCACCAGCCCTGACGAACTGTACCCCCCTTTTCGGGAACAAATGCTTGAAAGCGTGGAGAGTCTGGAATAATCTTGTGGCATCGAAATATAACCGCGGTTATGCCCCCTGGGGAAAAACCATCTGCAAATACAGCGGGGTGTATTTCTTCTTTGCCATGGTGAAGGGGTCGAGGCCAAAATACTCAACCTCGACGCACCTAAAATAACCGGTCTTCTGTCGAATCGTGTTTTCCCCTTAGCGGTTGCTCGAATCTGCCTTATTATGCTCGAACTGTTATTTTTTCATGTCGCGGTCTCGCAGGTTGCGTGGGACGCTAATCTAACGAGCAGGCTTTGTCGAAGTACTTATCTTGTTTGATTTTATGTTGCCCGAACGCGACCTCTGGTACTAACGAGACCGTCCGGTCAACCCCACCGTTGCCTATGGTCAAAGCGCCACCGCCCCCGGACCACCCGGAGGGCGCATAGTGTAGAGAGGGCGGCCGACCACTATTGCTGATGTAGACGCGCTCGGGCCAAGCGATAAGTCGACAGTCAGCTAAAAACCAACGTTGTTAATGTTCGCACAGCGCTGCCGGCCACGAAACGTCGTTGGCAGTCGCACGGTCAACCGACCCGCCGCATGTGAAGGTCTTCACCTTCTTCTGATTCTCTTGTGAGCCCGGCCGACAAACCCTACGGATCGATAGATGAATGTATCTGCTACCAAGCAGCCCACCAACTCTAGCTCCCTGAGGAACGCACACTAATCGACTCCGCCCATCATGCTGTGACTGAACAAGCTCTAGAACGCAAGCGAAGTGAGGTCCGTCGAGTCCGTCAACATACCGCGTCGCCAGCTTGGTGGGACGACGCGCGCTGCGATAGTACGGGTAGTAATTCTTAGCGGAACCTCTGCAGTGAGGGCCTCCTGCGAGCTGTCTGGCGTGACTCAGGTGCCCGCGCCACACGGCGGCTCCAGTCTTGACACGAAACCACTACCCCGATGATACCGAAAATCACATTATTCTAACCGACCGGGATCCTCAAACGGGGGCCTGTCGGAGGCCCGTCGGCGTCAACCAGCGGCTGCACAGAATCAGGTTTTCAAACGACGCGAGATAGTTACCCCCTAGAATGGGTCGGTCGAAGGGAATCCTTGAATAGTACCAGGTATAACTAGCTGGTGCGGCGACGGGGAGGGGGTCACACCTCGTACGTGTGTTCTGGCTGAAGCCCCAACCGATGTTGCGATAGCTGTTTCGAATGGAGAACGGACACCTGGTACCATCGCTAGCTCTCTTGAATCCTGACTCGGGTGCCTCGGGTGCCTCGGGTGCCTCGGGTGCCTCGGGTGCCTCGGGTACCAAGATCATCAACTGGCTATTAACTGGCTATGGCACGGGGTCGACAGATCTGTTGATTCCCGAGGATGGATTATTTGTAGAAGCTTCCATCATACTGACGACGGACGGCCTCTTTGCGGTGTCGACCGCCTCGTCGAATTATACAGCTCCCGAACTATCTGCTGCCGTATATAGTACGCAGCACCAGACCACCAAACTGCTTGCCTCAGGATTCCGTCGATGTTGAGACAGAAGTCTCGGCCGAGGAACGTCAGCCGACGAAGCAACAGGGGGCACGTCGCGTCTCGCTCGTCGTGGCCGTCGTCTCGTCGCTTATACCTGCCATTTTCTCGATCAGAAACTTCCGAATCAAGATTATCTTCGCTTTTGTCAGTAGAGGTCAGGATCGCGTGCCTGGTGGCATGTAAGGGAGGGAGGTTCAAGCAAGAGCTTTCAAAAAGGGGAAGGGGGATATGTATTGGTTCAGAGTGACATGAGAGGGACTACTACTTCTGCGGTATTGAACTATATTCATTAACTTCGCAGAGGAACATGTACGAAATACATTGTCGGGGGGGAAAAAAAAACAATAGTTCGGAATCGTGTTCCTGGTTGCGTGTGTACTCTTACTTATCCCTCAGTTCAGACTGTCTATAAAGGCGTCTTCTTTTCCGTCTTCCGTCTGCTCTGCAGATATAATTTCCCGCTGGACACTTGCTAGACACGAAAAAATTACCCTTATCGACCAAGCGCGCACGGTTATCCCGCACACCACACTACCCCCCCTCGGACGACCGCAAAAAAGTTTTTTTTCCCTTTTGGTGAATTTCTTGGCTTTTCCCCTCTCAACAACTCTCACACAAAAAGGTCTCTCAAGGTACTACATTGCTTGGATACAACCCCCCACCAAGGTGCCACAATAACAACAAATACCTTATAATCTCAGTCACCAAAACAAACCACCGTGCTTGATTGAGTCAAAGGGCCTGGAAAATACTCCACGACGAGGAACGTCATGATCGCACAAATGTAATCATCGAAGACTGCCAAGATCCAAGATCTTTCTGGCGAACGCTTTGCGTGACCGTTCTGCCCCGCCTACTTTTGCGCACGGGTTCTCCCACGTTCTTGCCCGGTGTCTCACTGCCGTCGTTGCTACTCCCCGCTCATCCCCTCTTGCTCCCCCCTTCCCCTCCTTAACCCCCTTCCCTTCGCCCCCCCGACTGTTCGTCTTCGTTCTCATCCTCGCCGTCAACCTTGTAGTCTTCCTCCTTCTCCTCCCCTCTCCCCCAGTCCCTCTTTTCTTCCTACTCCTCTTCCTCCTCCTCTTCCTCCTCCCGCGCCCCCCCGTCCCTCTCCTCTCCTGGCTCCTCCTCTAACTCCTCCTCTTCTTCCTCCTCCTCCTCCTCCTGCTTCTCCTCCTGCTGCTGCTGCTCCTCCTCTACCTCTCCCTCCTCCTCTGAGTCGTCTGACTCATCTGACCCCTCGTCGTGCTGTGAGACCTCACGGCGTGCTGCGGGGGCTATGGAACCCTTACTCTTCTCTCTCTGTCTCTCCTACGGTCGGCGCCTGTCCGCTCTTAGGGGGCTGCGTAGGTTGCAGTACCCCCCTACGATGTGCCGCCCTTGGTATTATATATGATTCCGTATAGGGATATTTTATATAGGAGATTGTGTGGCGTTATGGGGGGGGGGTGGTTCCGTCGTACCCCCAATCCCCCCTTGAGAGGTCCAAAATAATGTTTTGGGTATGTGGTGTCGGATTTCTTTTTGTGCGCCCTTATACCTACCGTGGAAAACTTGCCTCCGTTGTATACATAGAAAACCGTAACCGTCGCCAGCGCCCGAAGGTCGGAAGCCCCACGAGGTTGTCTTGGACCGTAAGCGCAGACGAAGAACGCGCGATGAAGCGACACATCGTGCTTCTGATGGCTAACTACTGCTGATAATTTCTCCGTAGATGATAATCGATTGCGGTCGTCAGCAGGTTTGAGAGAGTTGTAGAGATCAGCCTTAGCGCGGAACTTTCGCCAGAAAGGCCAAATTAATGGGGGTACGTCCGATTGGTGTAGAGGTGTATATCGCTGTGGGTATGGTGTATGGGCGCGGCGAAGGTGGGAGGGCGAAGGAAAAAAATCGGAGGAGCTGATTGACGAAATAACTATACGTAGGAAAACCTTACGTATACGAGCACAAACAAGGAGGTGTTCGAAAGTTCAAAAGGCTACTCGTATTTCATTTTTGATCCTAGCTTCAAAAAATGAATATCCGAGAGCTGAGAGGGAAAACCAAAGCACTAAACCCTTGCGATGTTATACGAAGTAGAAAGCTTAAGATATAGTGGCTAGAGAGCGCATAAAAGCAGTACGTAGTGCAACCTATGATGAGCGCCAAGTGACAGATGCAATAGTAAACTGTAGTACATCGAACCTCCTAATGGTCGATGGACGGCCTGCTTCCAGGAACAATAGTAACAGCACCAACAGCGGCAACAGCAGCAGCAGCAGTAGATGATCCAGATATGAACGTCGGTCGAGAAACGGCCGAGACTGATTTTGTCGATCACATACTGGACTGTTTTGCGGCTCGTTGTCAGAACTCCCTTCCGCATGGTGCTATATACGCACGGCTGTCCTACACTACTACACCTGTCTGCACGGCACATCAGTATCGATGGAAACATGCCCTTGACTGATTGATGTCGGGTGGAGGATGGATAATCACACGTCTTATAGATAATCTAGATCCCAACTTGCAAGCATGAGACACTGTGCAGGATGCGTATACCGCTGCTGTACTACAGACTCAACCAACAGGCAATAAGTTCTACAGATCATACAGATTATATATCGCTCACCCAGAAACAAGAGCTAGGACGGGATAAAGATGAGGAACAAATCTGCTCTGAAATATCTATTAATAGATTATCAAGGGGATCGATTATCCGTCCGACGTGCGGAAAGAAAGGCGGAACGTACACGCATACCACACACCCCAATACAGAGGTGGTGCAGTCACACAGACAGGCAGGAGGTGGACACGTCACTTTCCGATCTTCAGATGAAGGACATCTTGTTATCCCGCTTGTAGGATAGCTCTTTGCTGGGCTACTGCTGCTGCTGCTGCTGTCGTTGGTGCTGCTGCTGCTGGTGCTGCCGGTGGTGGTGGTGGTGGTGGTGGTGGTGGTGGTGGTGGTGCTGCTACTGCTGCTACTGCTGCTACTGCTGGTGGTGGTGGTGGTGGTGGTGGTGGTGGTAGTGGTGGTGCTGCTGCTGGTGGTGGTGCTGCTGCTGCTACTGGTGCTGCTGCTGCTGCTGCTGCTGCTGCCACCGCCGCCGCCACCGCGCTGCTCACACAGCATCAAGAGCAGCATCATAGCAGGAGCAGAAATGCAAAAATGGAGCTTTTTCGTTTTTAGCTTAGTTGTTCCGCACCTCCTGGTCCAACCGGCACGAGATGGGCCGCATATGGTTTCACGAAGCTCACTACTCGTAGTATGAATCACGCAACCGGATGAACTCACAGCTGAAGTATTCAAAAAAATATTCTTCGCCGGGCCGCCAGCCGCCACCTGACACAAAATATACGGCGAGATACGAGACCCTCTTGAAGGCTGCTGCGTGTGCCAGGCTGCAGAGAGCCAGGAACTGAGGGACTAGGGCGCTAGGAGCTATTAATAGTAAACATACGTAACCGGTCGCCCCGGTAGACCAGTGGTCAGCTTCAAAGACCATTGGTATTGGTACCCAAGTTCAAATCCCACGTGGAG
>JBBMHQ010098450.1:0-10105 GCA_037834295.1 Postelsia palmaeformis | reverse complement strand
CAAACCAAACGAAAGAAAGATTGGCGGAGTATCATTGAAAAACGTTTCTCGTCAAGATGGACCCCAAGACACACTGCCAGATGATAAACATAGTGATAACTTTTCATCCTCGTTTCTATCGTATAAATACGCACGAGTATATACGGCACCGGTGCCTCTCAGTCGGTCGGGTACAATATCGCAGTCGTGTTAAGACTGGCTCTTTTCTTCGGGTAGTTCTCCGTTTGTTTGCAGTTCCGGTGTATACTTAGTCTCCTTGGATCGTGGTGGGACCACGTGACCGACCGCGGATACTCGCAACAATCATGGCGTACGGCTGAAAGGAATGCACAACTCTGAGCGGCCCTGATTGATGATGCGAAGATCGCAATAAATAGCGACAACTATCATATGTGCATGAATTACTTGGTGTTGCATATTACGATTATTAGTATAACTAACTGCAACCCAGCCCACAAGGCACAACAACCAGTCTGCTGAACAATGGAAGCTGAAAAACAGAGGGAGTTGGAGGGAACCCCGACAAAACTCAAGGTAGGGCGGAATTCCTCAATATTAACATGCTAGGTAGGGCGAGGAGGGTTCCACGACCGTTTTAGTATACTCTGAGGTAAGACCGAAATCGCGAAATATCTCTAGGAAAATCGTCCTGTTGACCCCCTGGTAGCATGCAGGGGGCTCATCGACAAATATATCATTATCACGAGGCACGCACGTAAAACAACTGCGCCCAGAGTACCACGCAGCTTACAAAAAGGTGAGTTTCGGTGATTCATTAGTCGGTCGTCGCGAACTCAGGTTAGTGACGTGTTTGTAAGTAATTTTGTAAAAAACACAGGCGAAGAAGAGGCCTTAACCCCTGCAGAACCGCAGTCCCGTTTTGAGGACAATTGGGGACGAATTACTTCGAATCAGAGTGGTCTGTCCCCACAACGGGAATGGGGTTCTAAGAGGGTTAACCCTTTTAGAACCCCAGTCCCGTTTTGGGGACAGACCAGTCAAATTTCAAATACTTTGTCCCCAATTGTCCCCAATTGTCCCCAAAACGGGACTGCGGTTTTAAAAGGGTTAGCGTGACGTCCTACGTATTATGCGCATAACGAGCATACGTAGTGCCAGGTGAGTCACGGCTGTGTGACTTGGTTTCCCTTGGTGTTCTTCTTTCGACGGGTGGTTATCAGTGATCAACGCTGAAGCTTTTATGTGGTTCAGTAGGCTACTACTGTAGTACAGTAGTGTACTGTCGAGAGTCCACTAATAGGTTTCCATGTTTGCTCTCATTTTTTCGGGGAATATTTATGAGTGATGTCAACGTTGAAGCTTATGCTGAGCATTGTCAGATGGCAAACGCGACAATAAAAAAGTATAATAACAATGTGATTGTACCCGTTGTTGCAATTGTTACTGGGATATTGTAGCCATATGTTATCTTAGTGAGAGATCGACGTTTTTGTTCACGGCGGGCACTATTGCATGACAAATCAACACGACAAGATAACTATTAATAGCTTTCACGACGTTTAGGACTCGCCAGCTAGAAACACCTAATCAGAGCTGGAAACCTTGTAACGACGCCAACCTTGGGACCACTCAGTCAGCGCCGACTGAGTGGAGTAGTCCGTCATCCCTTCTCACCATATACAGGCTAGTGTATACCGGGTGCCTGGAAGGGTGTAACCCCTCAAGGACTGCAGAGTCCCATTTTGGGGACATACCATTCTAATTCTGAGTAGTGCGTCCCCGGAACGGAACTGCAGTTCTAAAGGGGTCAATGTAGCTCTCGCCGCTGGTCGGTTTGGTATGCAGTTATTTTGGCGCGTCTTTGTTCTCTGTTTATTTTCGTTTTTTTTTGTTTTGCGATTGACACACCGTGAGACACATTGTCGGATGGCATGACACAGTAAAACGAAAGTAACCCGAAAGCTATCAGCGTCCCCCGAACAGCGAGCCTGACGTCCTTATGATGGACAGCAAGTTATTTCATATTCGTGGGGCTATACACTGTACTATTATTAGGGCAATATGCCAAACGTCGCATCTTCCTGTGGGCGGCACCTGTCGATCTCTCCGCGACAACGACGACGAGGGTATCGAAATGCCTCCGCCCGCCTCACACCTACTCGTCATTCAAGCGAAAAGACGAAGCCATGCTAGCTTTACCCCTCTGCACGAACGAAATCTGCGATTCGCAAGAAGACGCAATTATGATCGCGTCCATCCTTTTTAAGTACCAGTACATCTCTTTTGAAGCAGCCCCCACGTTCCTGGGGACAAACTACTTGCTATCAATAGGAGCGTAGAGGAAGCTTTCGAAATGGGGTCGGTTCAGGAGGTTTTCAAACTCGCACGGGTCGGGTCGGGTCGGGTCGGGTCGAGTCACCCTTACCCAAGCTGATCCGGTCTGGCCCGCGAGGTTTCACCTGATCCGTGAATAGCCCTGATTTTTTAAGTTAGGAAAGGGATAAGGCCACACGCTCAGCATCGACGCATTTTTTTACATCCACGAAGCCGACCTGTGTGCTCATAAGTGAGGCACGCCACCAGCTTCGACCCAAGTTCTGCAAGCGAACAGCCCGGCCTGTATGCTCATAGATGAGGTTCTTATGATACACCGTCGGCATCAATTTGAACCTGCCACCAGTCCAGCCTCTTTTGCTTCTTTATAGATAGGACGAGACCAGTCTGTGTTACACAGGTGGGGCGCACCATCATTTTCATCATCATTGCCATCATCATCAATCTAACCCCACCCACCAATCAATCTCGCAGCAGGTTCATACTGTAGGCGAGGCATTCCGCCATCAACTTCATAACTCCACCACCAGCCCAACGATCTGCATTGTACCCGCGCACGGTCATCAAACTAACTCCGCCGCTAGTCCAACATAGATTATGTTCATAGGTGCGGCCTACCACCGTCATGAGCCTTTCCCCATCAACTTAATTTTCTCACTAGATGCTCTTGTCCCATCTACCCTCAAATCCTAGGCCGCGTCCAGGCTCCATCCCCACGCAATCGGTGACACTATCGTCAACGTTCACTGCACACCTGAGACGTACATGAGTATTTTGTATTCACTCCGTTACATGTTCATAGATGGGGCACACCGTCATCAACAATATGTCAAAGCAGTCTCCGACACCAACCGAACCTAAAACAATGTGGACTGGTGAGGCACACGGTCATCAACCTAACACCCCAGCACCTGGCCCAGCCTCGTCTATGTGTTCGTAAGTCAGGCACACCTTCGTCAACTTCATACCTCCGCCAGCAGCCCAATATGTACTTATGTACCCTTATCAGTGGAAACACACCACCACCATCAACATAACCGCACCAAGATATTAAATATTGACATACCAACAGGCGAGGAGCACCGAATCCAATCTAAGTCCACAAGTTCACCGCCATCCCGATCCGTATTCTCACGGGAAAAAGAGGTTCAGCATAGCAAATTCCGTATGCACGGGCCTCTACATCGCAAGAGTCGTACGCCGTCGTGTTGCGGCAGCGTTGGTTGAAGGGTGTGTAAACCCTGGGGGTTACACCTGAGGTCCAATTCTGAACAGGCAGTCAACCCCGGATTGCGGTTTTCGCTAGACACATGCATCGTATCCACTGAGCTATCAGTCAGAGCTGACTTATTATGGGCTGGTGGTCATGGTGCATATCCGACAGAATATGTTAGGCACACCGTCATCAGCTTGACTCCCAATTATCAGCTGGGCCTGCACGTCGCCCTCATCAAAATCTCACCCCACCACCAGCCCGGTCTATGTCCTGGTCGAGAAATCCGCATACCGGCCGTTATCTTAACTCCCCCACCAGCACAATTAATACTCTGTTGATGTAGGTAGGGAACGCACTCATCATCAGCATGACCTCGCCACCAACTGAGATTGCAGTGGGGCAAGGCACACACCGTCACCAATCTAACAACGCCCCATCACCAGTCCGATCTATAACAATCTGTACGAAGGCTGGGCACGGCGCCGCGAACTAAATAAACTCCACCACCAGCCCAATCTATTTACCTGCGCCATTTTCATGCTCCCGGGGTTTGTATTTGGCGGGGCTCACCGCCATCATCAGTCTGTCGAACACCCCACTGCCAAACAAAGAAGCATGCCATCTACCAGGTACGATATATCTTGGGTACGGTACGCGAAAGCGGTCGATAGTATCTTGCTCAGGCTAAGCCTCGCGGCTTATTGTGATGTCAACGGGTTCTCAGATTCTATCACACAGAGGATTTAGAGTGGCGTCCTTGCTGAGCAAAAAAATGCTATTATTAATAGGCTTGTGATTTTTTATATTCATTTTTTCCAGCCTGAAATTCGGTACTATTAGTATCCACTTGTTTACACATGTCGCGTACTGCATGGTAGCAATTTTAGGCCAGTAGTACCGTGAAGAGTAAAACGAGCGTTAAAACCGCGCAGGATTGCGACCGTTTATCTGTGCTCGTTTCTTAGCTCGACAACGGCAACGAGGGTGCTACGAAAAGTCGACCACTGTGCTTAATTTTTTCGGAAGGAGGCTCTCGACCATAAATTTCCTTGAGACACCTTGTTCGGTTTGTGTGGGAAACTTTACCCAGCCCGTCCCGGGGAAATCGAGCGCTGAAAAACGATTTCACCGATGTGCACACTCCAGGGCCCGTCTTAACAATGAAATCTCTTGAATGAGAACCGAACAGAAAAAAATGAATTTGTTTTGATTTGATTTGAATCGAGTTTCCTGAAAAATACGCCCGTGGGTCCTATCGAGGAATAGCGTAGTTGAAAATAAAGCGAATACCGCACAAGGGTCGACGAACACCCGAGGGCAGCCAACGAGGGGAGCGACAGCCCGCGTCCTCCCCGGGGGCGCCGAGGCCAGCGGCCGATAGTTTCTGCCGGCACCGATGAAGAGGCTATCGCTCTTGTGGGACGTCTTGGGAGGCTGGCGCAGCCCCGAAGCCCCACGTGAGCGGCAGCGACGGGGATACAGCGAATGGACTTCTGAGCGAAGTCGTGACCTAGTCGGTGCTATTAATGCTATTAATAGTGCGGTTTGCGAGGCAAAGAGGGATGAAAAACTGGGCTTGCGACGGCATTGTACGTTTTTGAGGCGCCACGGATGGTCTAGTCTGTGCTAGGGGCCGTCGGACCTCGCGCTGCGGCTTCTCCGCTGACCCTGTCTCTCGGGAATGGTGGATCTCACTTGTGAAGCATTCGACGACACGGCTCAAGTTTGCGTGGCTTGCTTCGGTTTCAGAAACATGCCACGTCAAGTTAAAAAAACTCCCCAAATTGAACAACACGAAGAGCTAAAAGAAGTCCCAAAAAACTTCTAGTCGAATTCGTTTTTTTTCGTTGTTGGAATCAAACGTCAAAATGCCTGCTTGGTGATTCACTCTTCGACCAATCGGATGCGAATCAGATCAAACAAATATATTTTTGGCTGAGTATCATGGGAAAAAAATTCTCGTCAAGATGGAACCTCACGTTGAAGGCCATGCCGCAAATTGTCGGATGGCGAACACAACAATAATCTTACAATAATAAATAATGATATTAATAGCAGTAACAATGATAAGAACATAATAATAACACTATTGTTATTAACAATAATACATAATACTAGTATTATCGTATGCTGTGTTGTCATGACGTAATATGCCACACTATTATCGACCCGGTGATGCAGTAGCAGTATACGAATATAGGTAGATAGCAAAGGTATACGTAATTTAGCAGTATTCACAGTAGTAGTAGTGATTGGCCTCGTCGTACTGGTCTCCCCGTTTCACCTGCATTTTTCACAACAAAAGTAGTCGCCTCGGTACCTGGTCTCCTCGTAGCTGTCCAAAATACGGAAGCATGCACATGAAAGGCACGGCACACACTTCCAGGCAAAAAAAAGCGCCCCAATACCCCCCTCCTGTACGGGGCAGTGCTCACTAGAGGGATTGCAGCCCTTAAGCAAATCCGAGATCCCGTTTATCGGCCAGTGGACCCCGGATTGTGCGTTTATTAAAGAAACACCCTGACCACTGAGCTAACAGTCAGCCGCTGACTGTTAACCCCTCCCTCCGTGGTTGAGGAGTATCTCTAACATTCATAACTCGTATCCTCGCAGTGGCTTGCTTGGCCCGTCGTTCCAAGTTTGAACCGAGGGTTCGAACCGTGGTGAAGGTTTGAACCGTAGTAGAAGCACTCGGGGATTTTTGACGTAGGCATGTGGCGGACACCACTCCTCCGAGCACCAAAAGCGAGAACGCACCATCGGTGCTGCTGACAAATTGATATCATCATTGCTGCTGCTATTGCTGGGTAATTTGTTATGCGGCAATGCCCGATACAGTCGTCCGGTCCCTCGGATGTACTTGGTATGTGGGGAAACAAGTAGGAAACCGAAGAAAGCCCTATGAAAAGCAAGCAGGGGAGCTACCGTAATTTTTGTGTCAACGTCTCCTGGGACCTTTAGAGGGGGAACTTGACGATCAAAAGTGGCGAATACAACAGCGATGGCTTGACTTCTTTTTTTTTTAATCATCACTTTCACCTTCCAGCCTAGTTCGTAGAAGGTGTTGCCCTCGACGCCCTTCTGGACACATTCCCACTGCTCGTCGATTTCATCGAATTTCAGCTGAATTGCGCTCTCGCGCTTTCCGCTAATCAATTTATTTTATGGAAGAAAAAGCCCCTGAGCATGCACTCGGTGAGACTTGAACCCCCGAAATTGCTCTTGATAGGCGCGCGGACTACCTATCAAGCCACCGGGGACGCCGGTTCTATATGACGGTACAAGTTGATGCCCGAGGTGCGATACAAGGAGGCGTACGCACGGCACGGGGCACAACATCATCCTACCCGTACTACTGGGCACTATAGCGCTGTGCACTATATACTCCAAGACGATGGTTGACATTAACACCAAATTTATCTTAGTTTTTGGTTGTCATCTCGGGACCCCAAAAGGTTTAACTTAGCGTACTATCATATTGCCTTATACTCGTCACCTGATGATGTGCAGCATACATACCTGGCACATTTCAACACTGCTGTTCACTCGAGAAAAAAAAAACTCTAGGCATCCCTCTTTTAAGGGACCTCGCGATGAGCTAAAACGGTACATGCGGGACCTCTCCGCCCCGACGCACTACGAGGGTGTCACGACTATCGATTAATAGTACCTGGTACTGTACCCCAGGCAGTAAATAAGTAGCAGCCTCCAAGCGCAAGGGCCAAGTCCCCCCCCCTAGCCATTTTATCATATCAGAACCAAAGAAGCATTGAACGACAACCCGCCGCCCATCAAAGCGCTGGCGGGTCGGTTGTAGCTTATAGCTGTTGCGTGCATACTTTAAGCGCGGCAGGGCCGTTGTGCACTGGGTAAATGCACGCAGGGAATGCCACGGGAAACATCGATCGATGTTTTGTGTACAAGACTCTCCCTTCCCTGCTTTCCTTTTCATTGATCACAACCACCGTCGTCGTATAGTGTACGGTACACAACGCGCAATGCTTTCCATGTTCAGAACTTCTTTCTTTGACGAGGCCCCTCTGCTTATTTTCGCTATTTTTTTGCGTGCTGTGCTCTCTCTCGTTCCAGCAAAAATTTTCACTCAACCCCCCCCCCCCCCGCCTTCTGCACGCCTCCTCAGCCATTTTTTTTGTCATGGCGCAGGACACCAGTACGGTGGCGTTCATGTGGTTTAGTTCAGGCTAGGCGCTCAGCGAGATCGCGAAGCCACTGGGAGGCGAAGCTTCCGCCAACTGATCGCCACTCGTAATAGCCTTTTCCGCCCCATCGCCCTCGGTACGCCTCCACAACAGCAAGGAGATATTCGAGTTGCCGTTTGTCATGACGCAGGATACCGGCGTGGTGTCTAGGTCGTTCGTTCAGGCTAGGTGCTCAGCGAGGTCGCGAAAACATCTGGGAAAAGTGTACCGCGAAGCTGCTTGCACTCTGCTCTAATATCGCCGTTGTTAGAATGTACGATGGGCGAGCCGTCTATATCTATCTATTATATTCTGGTCGCAATGCATCCACGACAATATTTGAGAAGATTATCAGTATGGGAGAAACAATACAACTACTCATAGTATATCGCACCACAGAGAGTACAGGAATGTGGGGTATACTGGTACGTGATCGTACATTGGGGTCATGTAGAATACGTTATGCACAACTTATTAGGGTGATCACAGCAAATAATCGCACCGGAGAAGTGATCCCCGCAAGCCCACTCTCCCCCACCACCGCTTTCTCGAGCACGGCCACACAAGCGCCATCTTTCCAGCCATCTTTCTGTCTTATGCTCAAACGAACAACGCCATTGTATCTCCCGCTCACTGGATGTCGTCCTCTGTCTGCGAGTCTCTTCACGAGGCATCATCATCCTCAGCCACATTATTACAGGTCATCAACCTCATTCTTATTGCCGTTGCTTAGTTTCGACTTCGTCGGCCAAGTGTCCCATGCCGAGACAAACCACACCCCACAGGGCTGCACATGCCTTCCGCCAACGTCTACCTGCTCAATCAAGCGCGAGCGCAACCATAACACGTTGATGTACGAGTATAGTTATATGATTTCCCGAGTCGGTTCGGGTTGAGTCGGGTCGGCGACCCGAACATTGAAAGACCCTGATAAATACTTGTAGTATACCTGGTACAGGGAAGCAGGGAATATGGCGTGGCCTTGTTTGGTCGTCAGGTTCCAGCGTTCCGGTATTATTTCGGAGGGAATAATATCTGTTGAGTTGTTGCTATTATTATTATTTTCGCCATCCGACAATGGGCGGTGTGAAGGTCTTAGTCCGTTGGGCTAAAGGTAAAAGGCTGACTAATCACCTGCCCAATTCAAGCCTCATAACGCCCTCCTCTCCTGGAACGGACCGGATTTTACGGATCGACGTGCCCCCGCACGCGGTTCCAATTTCTTGGGATCCAGAAGCATTTTTTACTTTCTTGACTTGAGGAAATTCACTTTTCTTCAAAAAGCGATTTGAGGGTGGACGTGAGATTCGAACTCACGACCAACGGCCCACATGTTCTGCCATCGTCGCCATCTGTGAAGGTCATAGTTCGTTGGGATAATAAAGGTAAATGGTTAGCCATTCGCCAGCCCAATCCAAGCTTCATAGCAGCGGCATGATGAGCTCCAACGTCGATAATTCACAAACTCTCCACAGCTTGTCTTGTTCCCGTTGTCCGACAAAATTGGTGGATATTATACCTTATACCTGGCGAGACATACCGCGGCGCGTGCCAAGTCTCTGTGGCGAAAAATCTCCGTACAGCATAAAATCCAGTAATGGACGGTGACCCCTTTGGGTATATTGCCATGAGCCACATAGTACCGCTAATATTGCTGTCTCTGGGAGAGTGACCACACCGGAAAATGAAGCAGCTTATCGACGCTGCCATCCACTGCAAGCCGCCTCACAAGTTGTTTTTGGCAGGATGCAGTCCACCTTTCATGCGACTCGCCGAACACCTCACGGCGCTCTGCGCTTGGTGCTAGCAATAATCTTATGTCTGCCTGTAGTCGGTGAAAACCCGACGACGTGCTCCGTCCTGGCATTGTCCGGGTATCGATGCAAGGGTCTATACTCATACAACTACGAACAATTAATCGAGTACACCCCTCTTCTCCTCCCCCGTCGTCAAAATAGCATAGCGTCGAGAGGGGCCGCTCTACATGTCGTAGCTCCATCTATAAACACTATACTCTGTGTTATTGTACCCTCCGCTTCCTGGCGGTTCGATTCGACCACTGAGTCCTTGAGGGATCACCCTTGACACGCCCACGGGACTTTCCAGATTGGAGCTGTGCGCGGGTCGGCGGGCGAGCAGCGAGGACATTTGACGCGTATCACTGGTCATGTGGGTGGTATAGGTACTGCTGTCGTAGTGTAACATGTAACCGATAACCGACAACAATTATCAGCGAAGAAAAAACGAAAACAAACGTGAAACTGTAACTGCCACTTAGAAACAGCAGCCTTCCGGTTTGTGGAACTCCGCCAGTGGTTTGTCGGGAGAAGGGGCTGCTTGCAGGCTCAACTCGCGAGAGACTGAAGGAGTAGGCCTTCAGAGGTTTACAGGTTCG
>JBBMHQ010098439.1:0-10106 GCA_037834295.1 Postelsia palmaeformis | reverse complement strand
CAAACCCTCGCAAGGTGTTGACAACATCTTGATTCGGTCCGCATGTTGGTGTCATACGCTGCTCATTGTCTCCACATGGATGATTGACCCCGACGTTTTGCAACGGGGAGTCCCGAGCACCTTTGCTGAGGGGAAAACCCGGCAAGCCTACAGGCTGTCTAGGCTAAATATTGAAAATGCAAGCCATCAAGTACATGTAAGCGCAGCAGCGACGGAAGTTTTTTTCTAGTAGATGCCCAACTCGACAGGAGGATGTGGTGCGTGCGATCTTTGGGCTTCGAAAAGCCTCCCAAAGGCTGTAGAATGGGGTATAGCCCTGGCAGGCCACACACACAAGTGGCGTTGAAGGCGGGGAGTGGTAGAAGATCGAATGGTGCCGAGCTTGGGGTCAAACCATATTGTGTTTGTCTTGCCGGTGTGAGTCTTCGCCAGGAGCTGGGGGTGGAGTTGTGACTCCGAACCGATAGTATCATTTTTATGCAGCTTGTATCGCCAAGGAGTCACCCCCTCTTTGTCTCCTCGACTGGATTGGCATGCCGACAGAGTTCGAGTCCTGTGTAGTAGTCCGTATTATTTGTGTAATACGGGGGGGCATTGCAATCAGGACACAATCAACTACATTTCCCGGTATTTTTACGAATTTTATTTGGTTATGATTACCTTGTTCCCGCGCAGTAGTCCATTTCAACGAAGCGTGTTTCCGCGCGTAGGAAACAGAAAACTTTGGAGGTGTCCCGACTACAAACGCTGCACTCGAAACTGCTCGCTCTTATGTCTTTCTGAGTTCTTTATTTTTTTTTCTAGTATTTTTTGTTTGTGAAATCTTCGCCGGCAATGGATTCCAAGGTTTGTTTTTTGTCAAAAGTATCCCGGTGTGCATGATTTTGGTCTGGGCCCAGCATAACGTTGCGCTCGACGATTGGCTTAAGCGTTGAGTCTTTCTTGTTTATGAACGTATCGATGTTGGTCTTATCTAATTTGGTGTCAGAGGTCGATCGACCTTCTGGCTGGTTACTCGTTCTTACAGCAGAGGCACATTACCGGTACTTACAGCAGTGGTAAAAGCAGTGCAATACGTGATGGTGTAGAGGTTTTGATGTTGTTCGGATGGCCCAATTCAGGAGGGCGAACTACAGTAAGCAGGGGTGCTACGCCAGGGTTGATACCCTCGTTTGGAAGTAACACGGGCGAAAAACCATCCACGAATAACGAGCGCAAAATAATATATGGCGGTTGTGCGCTCAATAACACGATCTACTCGTTCAAAGGGTTTGTGCAGAGGGTACTTTTCCCTCTCTTTCCTTTTCGATTTTTTGGATTTTTTTCCGAGGTATTCTTCCACTCCAGAGTTACTGGAGCCTGTCCTGCGACCACGGAGTGCATTGTATTGTGGCGATAGTTAACGTGAGAACAACAACAAAAACAAGCTTCGAATCGGATAGAGCAAAACGCGTTGTCCTGATCAGTCAGTGTTTCGAGCACGAGGCAACATCCTTTCCGCGCGCTTTTGGGTTTCCAGCGCAAGATTGTTGTTATGGCAGCGCTGCGCTCTACATAGCAGCGGTGGTATCTGCTCTTCTTGCTCGCGAATTTTGATTTGCTCAGCGGAAACCGCAATCTTACCAGACAGAATGGGCTTCGCCCAGAACCGGTATCATGGGTTTAGGACGTCGTCCTTGGGTAGGCGCCCTTTCTGGGTGGAGAGGGGGGTGGGAGCCAGATATAGCCCATCACGAGACTCTCAAGGCGAGAAAGCTGAAGTAGTAGTACTGTGACTCAAGAGAACGCCAGCTTTGATTTCTAGTTTGACTATTTACCGGGGACCATAGTTAATAGGACCTGTGGTACACACAAAAACCTATATATTTACCTATTTTTAGTAACAATATTTGGTCCTATTAACTATGGTCCCCCGTAATATTCATACATACCAGGTACATACCAGGGTACATGATAATTTTGTTTTTGACTTTGATTGCGAGAGAAGACGAACGAGCGTTTGATGAGAGAGAAGGATGGAGGAAGGCCATCGCGTGGGATGGGCTGATGTTAAGCCGGAAGGAGGTGTCGAATGGAGCTATAGGTAGGCTACTGCAATGAATCTAAGACAGAAGGCTACTACTGCTGCTGTAGTCCAAAATGTTGTTTTTGCCACAAGCTTTGCGTTTGGTCAACTTGGGCCAAAAATAGTTTGTGCTATATACTTGCCTCTCTCTGTCGATTCCTGCATCGTAGTACTATCACTTCGTACTATCTGCCGCTGGTGATAACTGCGTTCCCGGGGTCACCATCCTCGAACTCTGGTCGACATGATATAGTTCGTACCGAGTTCACATTCGTTGACTGCTACCTCGGCTTCAGTGGTGCAAAGGTACTAGTTTGGTGGCATTGCCGCCCCCGCCTCCACCTGCTGTCGACGCTCGAAATTCATAAGGTGGTTCATATTAATCAGGGTTAGAGTTCTCAGCTTATATAACCGAGTCTCTGTTTTTGATAAATGAAACTACGTCTGTCTGCCTGTCTGCCTGCCTGTCTCTCTGTCTGTCTGGCAAGGTTTATATTCTTGAACACTTTCCGATGGTCGACATATAACCTCGCTACAGATGGTACACGGCGTATCCGATTCTTACCTCATACTGAAACATACCATACCACCAGGCAAAATTAGCCATACAATACACCCACGACACCGTACCATGGTACCATGCCGCAAACGTACCATATCATATACTGTGCTTTTCCCGTACCATACCGTCAACGCATACCATACCACATGGTGGTTTTCCCAAATACCGTACCACCAACATATATCATGTACCATGCCACCGTGCGGGTTTGGGAGTTGGCTCGGACGCTTGGGTCCTACGAGTTGACTCGGCATGTTCCTCAGCCGCCAGACCAAAGGAAGACAGCCAGGTTCGGGTATTACGCTCAGTGCAGCGCACTAGCTGCTGATGTGCACAAAATGGATAAAAACTCATATCGAGCACCACTGTATTCGTCTCGAATGGTAAAAAATGGGCTTATTTCAGGTTTGGGAGGATACCGTAGGACGCCGCCGGCAAGCTCTTGCCACCTGTATAGAGCATGCATCCACTTCCTTCCTTCGAGCCCGTCATCTATATTAGTTGATCCTGCCCGCCACCAAGCGGATTGGCCGAGGGCTGAGTTTACGTCGAAATCGAGCTTCTATCGTCGACTGAGTCTATATGGAGATCGAGCGTATATCGTCGCACGAGATTCAATGATAACTTTGTGCTTCGAGTTTCCATTCGCATACTATAGCAGGTATTTTATTTGACAGTACAACAGCAGTGGATTACTTTTTGCGGCACATCACCCGCACTATGAAGTTATAGCAGGTATTCTACAGTATAACAGCAGTTGATTAATTTTTGCGGCACAGTACCCGCACTCTAAAAACAAATGCCGAGAAAAGCTTCACGACTACCAAAAAAATACTATTACTATTATTATTACCTGGAACTATTTATTTTAGCACGACCACGAGCAAAGTTGTTGATTACTTTGTAGCCGCCGTGCACACACGCGTAATATACATGTCAAGAAACTTCGCCGCAGACCACGGCTGCTGCTGCTGCTTTGTGTTTCCAATGGGAATGACAATCACGGTAGATCTGTCACTTTCATCATTCCTACTCTTCTAGTGTAATAGTACTTTGAGGGAACACATTAAATAGGGCCTACGATGAATACTAAAACCTATATGTTTACCTATATTTACTCACAATATTTGGTGCTATTTACTGCGGTTCCACGTAATAATAGTAGACTACAAAAGAGTCTGGTGCATCCTCGCCACTTAGTAGTCTAGCAGTAGTACGAAAAAGTCTATTTCGTATCAACTTCGAGACGAAAAGTAGTCGCTTTTACTTTCCAATCCCCTGTGTAATACAGGCACGTAGTATGTTCGTCTCTGTCGATCACTTCGTTACCCTCGTATATTCCGTCCCCCCGATTCAAGAAACAAAGAGCTGTACGATCCAAATGCGCCACTCGCTAGCAATCACGAACATCACCTCTTGCACTATTGGACCACCCCCGAAATCTTACGGGTGTGTGCATGCTGTGTTTTTCATATATCAGGAGCAGAAGAGGCCAAGAACATGTACGATCATCACAGTGAGACTCACCAACAAACACGTACGTGCGTACTTATGTGCTCTTACGTCAAGATATGCTGTGACTTTTACAGGGAGTATTGTAAACATTTTTCAGTGTGTCGGTGTGCCTGTCACGTTTGAACTGTTGAGCCGTGTGAGCTTTTCTTAGAGGCGGGGGGGGACATTCTGCGATATAGATATCAGCAGACGTACTTTCCCGTATACATCACCACCGTATTGACTAGGCAATCCACAATCTACGGATGGTTATTGGGGGGAGGGGTGTCTTGCTCCCGCCGTGCTATAGTACT
The DNA here is from genome assembly GCA_037834295.1 of Postelsia palmaeformis. Classification (NCBI taxonomy): domain Eukaryota; class Phaeophyceae; order Laminariales; family Laminariaceae; genus Postelsia; species Postelsia palmaeformis. Next base: position 5,671 of record JBBMHQ010098439.1, on the reverse strand, counting down.
GCTGTACTGGCATACCACTCTGTCTCGTAATATAGTAACCGTATTTAACAATGAGGCGCGCGAGCACGAGGCGCGAGCCTTTTGTTCTTGATTTTCCGAGGAAGGAAAACAGACGTTCAGTCTGAGAGCCAAACCCCCCCTGCTGGGGTGCCGTCTGTGCCGGTGCCGACTGGTTTCTCTCAACACTCGCACCAACTCCAACTGCGACTTCTAAAAAAGAGGCAAGAAAACAGAGAACAGCGCTCGAATGCATTTCGTCGAGTAACAATAACCGTAGTCGATGATATGACGATCACCCACGTACTGAGGTCAGGGCATTTTCTATCTCCACCGCCCTTGACTGGGTTTCCTTGCAGTAGAGTCTTTGAATACTACGCACGACCTACCTCGCTAGGTGCACCGTCGTAACATCCTCCCTAACAGAGTGGCCAGGCAGGGCATAATCACGCGACACCCCCCATGGTGCATGACCTCAGAGGATCTTGCCTATGATTCGTTTGGGAGGGATATATAGTTCGGGGGCAGGGCTTACTTTGTACTGCATGACAGCCTTGCTTCGTCGAAGTTTCATACTGCCACCCGAGACATCATACTAGTCTGCACCTCACGCTAGCATTTATCTGGTGTGCTTCACTGCCATACGAACGCGTTTTCTGCTCGAGAATCCGCGTCGGTCTTTTGACGGTGTTTTACGCTTTCGCTCGAGGCATCGTGTTAATGTGCCCCTCACACTGCCATTCGCCGACGTGCTGCACTTTCATACGAACACCTTTGGCTTTGTACTCCCCATCGACCGTTCCCGAATGCGTCACACTTTCGCCTGGGTAATTAGAGTAGAGAGCTCATCATGCTGGCATTTTCCCAGCACACTGAGTCATTATGCCAACTTCCCCCTCGATCACTCCCTACTGAGGATAGCTACCATGCTCCCCACTAGTAGCCAGTAGTAATCTACATATAACGAGTCGTTGATCGGTATCATAGTCACCTGCAGCGAGTGGGCCACAGCAGCTGTGCAAAGTGCAAGGGCGGTACAAGCGGTACGGTTTGTTCGATGTTGATCCAGTTGTATGCGGTGGAATTTCGTTGGATCAGGTATCTCGGATTGACATGCGGCAAAGCCCCGACATACCGTTTCGAGTTCAGCCGAGGCTTTTTGCTTCAGTTTCAGTTTTAATTGCATACTGAGGGTATTGTGAGACACGAGAGCACCGTGATCGATCAACCGTGCACACGCACAGTCGTTCACTTCACTTTACTTATCTTGTCTACCCCTCCTCCTCTTCATCTCGTTCTGTTGGGCAAGACCGATAATCAACAGCGGCCTCGAGCCCCATTTTCTGGAAGAATATTACATTCTGAGAGCTGAAGGTTGAAGAACAATCAGTCGGTTCAAAATCGACTGAAGTGCTTACATTAGCGGCGAGCTGCCTGGTCTAGCTGAGGAGCCGCGAACACACGCCTATGCGGGAATTCGGTCAAAAGGTTATGAGCCTCGGTTTACGTAAGCACTGCAGAGCCGCGAGCCGTCAGCATTATTGAAAAATAAGAACGGCTGGGCCCGGATGATGCTACTTCTCACGCAGAGCTGCAAATCATCACGATCTCGAGCTGCTGTACAAGGAACAACTACGGACAACAAGAAGAAAATCTACAAAGCTGCGACGATCATCGCTATCGGGAGCTGCTTGCTGATACAAACGACTGCACACAGCTACCACGATCGTCACCATCCCAAGCTATTGCTACGAACCACGAATATTCTACTGCTGCGCACATACTTGGGCTAATGGAGCCTGAATTGTGAGGTAGGTGAGGATGAGTATACTACTGTAGAAACCTCGAAAAGGTTGAAACGCTCACTTGAAGTAAATGGTGGGGCGAATACGTTTTTGAGTACGAGTACACTCGACTCCGTTACAGTACATCAGAATCGACTGGTTTCGTTGTGTACGTGATAGACTGGTTCGAGACCACCATCACTGCTGCTGCACTGCTGCTGGGAGGGTAAGACCGACTGCGCCTAATTAAAACCACGAGCCTCCTTCTGATCGAGTGGTGATACTCCGCCTCTGTTGCTGCTACGTGCGAGAGAAAATGCAACTCCTCTGACGTCGGGACAAGACCCCGACGATTACATCAACGAGTCCACGCGACTGCGCAACCTACTGACCGTGACGGAGGAACCTATCACGGACAGGCACTTCACCGACATCTTCCTTCAAGGTTTCACGGAGGAGTACCGGGGCCGTCAAGCCGATGTCCTCGAAGGACCCAGGCTTCGATCTCCCAAAGATTTAGTCTGTATGTACGACGTCACCTCTATCTGCAAAGGTTCTGGAGGAAAAAAAAGGGGAAGGATTACTGGACGTGGCACGACCATCACAGTAGCATAAATATCCTCTGATCCCGGTGCTGTTATCTGCCACAAATGCGGCAGGGCAGAGCATTATAAACGAGTATAGCGCACACGGCTGCTGCTGCAGTGGGAGCCCAAACCCGCCCCGATGACACCGAAAGTAAGCCGGTTGATAACGTCGAGGACGATTTTGACAGGGCTTCGCAATGTAACTTGCAAAAAGACAACAGGAACCGCCAGCCTTACTAGGGGTCGTCTTACCAACGCGGAGTCACCGGAAGGACGTTTCACAGGATCCCTGCAGACAGAAGCGCTTGGGATTTTATAAAAAGACAACTTTCGGAATCGCCACAGCACTGTTTGATGGGACTGCCGGAGAGTGCGGAGTCGCCACAGTAACATCAGAATCGTGGAATCGCTGAAGCGCCTTTTGGGGATCGGGTCGCTGGACATCATCAATATCGCTCTATGGCTCCTGGAACATCGCTCCTGGGGTCGTTGGACATCATCTGAATCGCTGGAAGGGACATCGGCCTGGCGGGGTCGCATCGTTTATTTATTTGCCTCGTACTACGTAGCCCCAGATGTCTTATTTCGATGAGAGGGCTGTTCGTTTGGATCGTTCCAGCAGCGACGGTTACAAGTTGTAAAGGGTTGTGTATATCTTCGCAACTGTGCTTGTGAATTTTGCCGTGTGTTCATGAAACAAAATATTTTCAGATTTAAGGATAAAAGATAACTTCAGGATGAAACGTAAAAATACAGAAATCGCTGGAAAGATGACAAGAAACCTTTTCTTTCCTCCTCATTTCTGGAGTGGGTAGATATATATCACCACAAGGCACCACCTCACGGATGTTCGGGGTTCTAGGACCCTGGGTCGCCGTTTAATGTCGCATTCGGGTTTTCACCTTTTTCGGTCGTTCCCGGTGCGGGTGAGAATTCGGTTTTTCGTTTTTGCGGTGACGAAAGGCGATGCGAGATCGTGGGACATCAAACATTCGCGAGGTGGTGCTTTGTGGTGACTACTACCCACCCCAGAGATAAAAAAGATGAAAAAAATGTTTTCTTGTTATCTTTCCAGCGGTTTCTGTATTTTTACGTTCCATCCTAAAGTTATTTTTCATCCTCAAGTCCGAAAATATCCTGTTATGCGGAGAGTTCGAGCAGTCCGTTCTCCGTTCTCCGTTCCCCGTTCTCCGTTCTCCGTGCTGTATTCTCCGTTATCTGTTCTCCGCTCCGGGCTGCGAGCTAGGCTCCGCTCTCTCTCTCCCCTTGTTGATTGACCTCTAAAGGTATAGACGCAGCTGGCACGGGAACGCGTGGTTGACTCCAGACAATAACACGGAACTCTCATGTATATTATATATCCGTGCTGTCGAGTGACAGCAGGTGGCGACGCATGCACGTAGTCATCCACCATATTGCAGGCCGTATAAATCTCCCGCTTTCCCCGCAGATTATCCGCCTACAACTCCCGCTCTTATAATCCCACATCAGTATATAAAACTCCCTAGTACTGAATAGAACATCTCCGTCGTGTCTCTTGAGCACAGTCAATATCCTCCCTGCTCACTATACACGGAATATACTTCAGTTTCCCCCCAGATCGGTAACATGACAATGTACAACTTGCTGGGTCGATATATCTCTTCTTTATGACCAACTCATATGAAATTCAGGAACTCAAACGTCCAATCTGTGACTCAAAAATCAAATTGTCGAATCAACACTCCATTTCTCAAACCAGTATTCAAATGCTCAAATCCATAGTCTCTTTCTGTTTCAAACATAAAAAATATCGAAACCCAATGCCAGGTAAAACGGCTTTCTTCTCAGATTCAGCCACAGGTAAAACGGCATTTTCCGCGGAATTGAAGAAAATGTATCAGTGTCTTTTCAGTCCTATCAACCTCCCTCTCAATTTCCGACTTACTATCCAAACTTCCCTCGTCAGAAAACATTTTCATATGGACCGCGCACGCCCCCAGGCGCTTCCTAGTCTCTCTTCAGTCTCATCAAAAGCCTGAACCACAAAATCCATCAGAATAATACCACAGGAGTGGTCATGCCAATCAAAATAAAATCAAGGCAAGAACTTCAATGCCAGAGATCGCGAGGAACGCCGTTCCTCCGGACAAGAGTCTCCCCTCATCCCCTACTCTTGCCATAGATACACAGATCGCGACGGTAATGCGAGATAGCATATACATTTCCCCACTTGAAAAATAATTGACGCTGCGACCGCTCGGAAAACACCAAAAACTCTCGAAATTCATTACCAGAAACAAGACGACTTATTGATCGAACATATTCTTCACTAAAACAGTAGAATAGAATAAAGTTTCTCGGAAACAAGGCGTCAAAGGTTCATCAGAAAATCCCGGTGGTCACGAAAAACCGTGAGGCTGGGCGGCTTTGTTAAGAAGTCTGCACGCTGCTCCTCCGACTCTACATAGGTAATAACGAACTCTCCTTTGAAAATAAGTCCTCGCAAAAAGTGGTGTCGAACGTCGTTGTGCTTAGAATTCGACGTACACACTGGTTTTTGTGCCAGGTACCTTGCCCTCTCGTTATCCTCGAAAACCGATATGCATCGCTTCCCAAACCACGGGGAAATAGAACTCAGAACGTAGCGCAAGAACATCGCCTCCTTGATAGTGTATGCTAGTGCTACATATTTAGCCTCGGTGGTCGGCAGCGTAACGCATTTCTGCGTCCTAGAAAACCAGCACACACACGCCCCAGCACACATGATAGCCCCACCTGAAACTGACCTCCTGTCAGTGGCTTTATTGGCGTAGTCCGCATCCCCAAACGCTACCAGTTCAAGCCCGCTACCCTTCTGAAACGTAATACCGAAACCACTCGTAGAAAAAACATACTCTAAAATACCGGCTGCTGTCTCCCAGTGTATTTCCCTCGGCCTATTCGTGTACTTCGCTACCGCCCTCACCGCGTTCGCAATATCCGGTCGTGTTTGGTTCGCAAGCCACATCAAGCACCCCATTAACTCGCGGAAATCTCAATCCCCCGCGGATTCATTCTCGCCGAACTCTTCGAGCTCCACACCAGTCGAAAGCGGATTATTCCTCCCAGATTGCCCATCCAACAAGTGCGCTCCCTGAGGAACTAGTGTCACCGGGTATTTCAGCATTACTGCGTGAAGTGAAAACGGGTTGACACGAACACCGGGCACGTATGCTACGTCCGAAAGTCTGACTTGAACTTCACACTGGGGGCTGTGCATCACCATCGGAATCTGCCCGAAGTACTCAACTTTCAGTGACCTCATGTCACCGACGACCAAAC
>JBBMHQ010098428.1:0-10107 GCA_037834295.1 Postelsia palmaeformis | reverse complement strand
TGCAGCCTACGGCGAACAAAAAGGGCTGCAACATTTTTATTTGGCCTGCACGCCCAAAATCGCGTGTTGCGCATCGCGCAACCAGGCCGTCCGCGGCTGTTGCGGAAAACGGCTATTATTATGACCAAACAAAGTGCTGCGCCAGCGCGACAGCGCAGCAGCTAGTTATATATCCCTGTCTGTGCTGGAGGAAGTAGAATTTGAAACAGCGAGTGCGACTTTTATTTTCGGCAGCGTCAAAACAGAAAAGGGACCCCTCCCGAGTTGCCTGAAAAGCATCCATCCGTCCGTCCTCTATACATACGCTGCCCACCAACGCATATGAGTTGAGGACAGCTACAAATACCCTGCTGAGCGAGTTCCTAGCGATAGCTGAACGATCTCCATGCCAGGTGATAGTCTGATGCAAGTATCGTAGCATCTGACCTTTAAAGGATGAGAATACTGTACTGTAGCCGGGAATGCACCGAAAAAAAATAGGACTACTACTCTGGTGCACGGAAATACTGCGAGTAACTGCCAGGAATTCGCGCCCGTGCATCAATTCGATGGTGGAATGCGAACGGATGCCAGAACAACCAAGAAGGGTTCGGCAAGCAACAAACAGAGCACATAATTCCCTATCTGTGACACATTGTACGTAACATGCGTATGAAGTATTATTTCCAGGGTTAATGTTTTGCTGTGGTGCGTTCGCCATTAATTAGTAAACGCCGTTAAATACCAGTCAAACATAAAGAAACCTAGAAATGGTACGTTATCGAGTTTCTACTCTTTGCACCCCACAGTAGTAGTAGTACAAGCACATCGTCTCGCAAAAAGAGTGGACCAAGATGAGCCACAAAATATTTTCCGGCGACCCCGGCCCAATTCGTTGACTGGCAAGTCTCCAACTAACTGCCGTAGTAACGATACCTGATACTTGAACAACGACGAACCATTATAAGTAGACGTCATCTGGAATAAAAAGGGCCATGTATAACCCACACTGAGCACGGCCGCAAAAAAAAGTTCGTACCCGCACGCAGGCTCAGGCTGAAGACATTTCGTGCCCGCAGTTTTGCTAGTGTGGTCATCTTATTATTAATAGTCTGTCTACAGATTCACTCGTGTTTACGAAGTACGTACTATTATACGTAGAACAAGTCGACACATCTACAGCATACATACATACATACATACATACGTAGTAACGGCGCAGTTCATATAAATAGTACCGAAAACAATGTCGTCTGTGAACAAACTCAAACAAAGCACGCGGTGCACAAACTATGCCCAATAAACTGAACGTGCACGTTGGGCGCGGTAGAGGTGGATAGACCTCCGACACACGGGACGGGTACAGCGGGTTTGCGCTGCCCCACCCCCTGTGTCAAGCCTCCACATTCACATGTTTTTGGAAACTGACTGGTATGCTATTATTGAATATCAACAAAAATATGGAGTAGACGAGCCGGAAGTTGGCACAGAAGGGTGACAGACTTGGTGCGTGGGTTTCCGAGGTTTCCTTCTTCGGGGAAAGTTATGAGTGATCAATGTTGAAGGTCATGCTGCACATTGTCGGATGACAAAATAAACAATAATAATATTCTTGATAGCTTCACAATTGGTCATTCCGAACACCAAGTCGTTTGTGAACTCGACAGAAACGAACGTATATGGCACAATGATGTTTCGGCTGCACTCGATTTATATTTTTTTCTTGCCGTTTTCCTGGACTTTGGGAGGTGGTTTCCTACTTATTGACGTTTTCCGAGTTTTCGGGTCGGGTTTTTTTATCTGTTCGGTGTGTTCCTGGTTTGTTTGTATTTTCCGGGCTGGGTTGGGGATGGTTTTCGAGTATGTTGTCTTGTCTACCCCCTCGCTCAGTGTCGGGGTTGGTCTGGGTAATCGGGCCACACTCGTTTGTGGCACAGGACACGTTTCCGGAGTTAGTTGTGGGCTGGGTTCGAGGTGGTTCTTGGCGTATTCTGTGTTATTTTTATTATTTTCCTACCGGTTGCTTCCCCTCGCTCGGGAGTTGGGGGCGATCTGGATTGACGATACTGACTGGGAAACAGGGAACAGAACCGTCTCGTTTTTTGTATCAACATTTCGCTTTTTAGTAGACACTCTCTCGCCCTACAAACGTTGTGGGAAATATGGCGATGGCTTTCGTTGGAGTTTCACTCCTGCCCCTTAATGCTATCCTTTCTTTCTCTTTTTTGACAAGCCTTGCCGGCTCCGTTACCTTGCCGTCCGGAGGTGTGGGAGTTTCTGAGGAGCCGCATCTTCGACTCGTGTTCTAGCTTGTTGAATCTGGGTTTTCAACGTATTCCCCATATTTCTGCATATACGGCTCATCAGAGTGGGCTAGTGTTATGGTACTGCTTTGGATGAGGCTGAAATCCCGGTAATCACCTGGACTCATGTATTGGGATCGTATTTGCAGTACTTGGGAGGCATATCTTACATGGAAAACCAGGGGTTTCCCAGCGAGGCACGAGCTTGGCTCTCAGTCTCCGGGTGCACGAAAGGAATAAAGCTGCTATTTTTATATCTCTAACCAAACAACACACGTGAGTACCAACGAGACCGACTTAATAGGCATAACCGGCCAGCGATACAAAGTGTCCTGACCATGACATTATCAATAATAATTGAAAAGACTGCCGGCAAACGAGGTACGTACTGAAGGCATCTTGTATAATACGCTTACATAATAACGCATCTGCACGTCGCCCATGCATGCTGTGTGTCAATCAACGTTTTTTTCGAAACCTAAAAACAAAATGAATGAAACAAAACCACAAGACAAGAAAAAAATCGCGAGGCGACTCTGATAGTTTTGTAGTATGTTTCGTATCTTGGAAAACTGAAAACCTACGCTTCGTTCAAACCTACGTGCCTTTTTTCACTATGATGGTGGGCTATGGCAGTTTTTCACTGTCGCATCATACCCCATATAGCGTACGTTGGATGCTATGATTCGTGCCATCCGGAAATGCGGAGCGTGAGCTTGAACGTTGTTCACTCATCAGCACTCCGAAATAGTAAAACCACGGAAGCAAAAAGCGCCCTATGCACAAGCTCAACTCCCGTCTGTACCTACTTCCGGCTGGAGATCTGCCTGCTCCATATGCTGCCCTTGCTCCTTCCTTCTGGTCATATTTACTGCCATATCCAAACGTAGGTTCCACCTGCCACCCCGCTACATTTCGTCTTTTTCGGTCGTGCTTTCGTCTCCAGGAGGTACATCCTCCTTGCGTTCGGCCATTGCTCCGGCGTCGTAGTCGTACTCATCAACGTTGTACTTGGTGAAGAGATTGGACGGGGTCGTCATCGCCTTGAACTCCAGATTATTCCCGGAAGGATCCTTGAAGAACATCGTCCATTGCTCGCCGGGCTGACCCTACACACCGCGAAAAGCACACAGACAATAGCAGCAGCGAGCATCCTTTCGCATGGGATATCGATATCGGAATCGAGGTTGATACGAGTTCGATGATTGAAACATAAAAGCACAGACAGCACGGGGGTGGCAGGGAATAAGAGGGCAAAACACGTTCGATTTTTTTGGTTGTCATCACTTTTAATTTCCACTTTAAATCGTACGAGGCGGGACGTTTTTCACTCTCGGCGATTTTCTGGACAAGCCGTGATCACAGGTGTCGTCCCTTCTCCGTCCCGGTACGTGCCGTCATCTTTATCGCGCATAAGGTTTAGCATTCCCACTGCTCGTCGATCTTCATCGAATCTCGCTTACTCGCGCTTTCGTGCTTTCTGCTGATCTATTATCACGCAAGAAAAAGTCTGTGGGAGTATGCACTCGGGGAGACTCGAACCCACCGAATGGTTTTTTTTCGTCAGGCACGCGGACCACCTACCAAGTCACCGGGGACACCGATGCGATATATTGAAAGGTTTGATGTTTCGATACGCCGCAACTTTCGATGCGATATCCACCACAAGTGGGCGTACATACGAGGTGAAAGAGAAAGCGTTCACAAGTTAACCTTGTCCGGAAATATCAGTAGTTCCGTGGTTACTGCGGGCCCCAAATGCCTTCGCAGTGCACCAACTTTCCTCTAACATCTTCCCTGCTCCCTTTCGTTTTGAAGGTGCTACTGTACCAGTACCTGGTACTTGTAACAGCACATCCAATGCGCTATTGCTGACAGTACAGCCGATACGAAATATGATACTCTGCGGTTAGTTGCTCGTTCACCCTCTGAGGACTGCAGTCCTGTTTTGGAGTCAAACCACTATCGATAAAAAAAAAAAGTCGAAAAATTATCCCAAAAACGGGACTGACTGCACTTAGTTATCAAAGGGTTGACTGGCACTTTGGCGGAGGCCTGTTCCTCACGCGTGCGGCAGTAGAAAAAAAGCGAACCCCCGCCAGCCTACCTACCCGAGTAATAACACGCACGCTCGGTAAAGATATCACATCATCATATATACAATACGCGAGTGACGAACGTGCATCCTCCCCGTCACCAGGGTGCTACGCGTACGTACTGGATCACTATTAATAACAATCCCCCAAGAAAAAATGCACGTTTTCTAGGATATACCGAATTCCAAGAACCGTTTGGATTCAATACAAATACGGAAAAGGCTGCGATATTTCGGGACAGAGCGGTACAGAATATTATGATATACTAGTACACCACGCTCGAGAATGAAAGGATACTTCCCTTGGGGCGTGTACATACGTGCTGCTGCTGTGTAGTGTCCCTTGATCCTATTAATAAGAGCCATTTATTTACCGGTACAAAAACGGTTCCACACCGATGACAAGTTACGTGTGTCGCTATACACGTGGAAGCGTTGACCCGTGCTGCGGTAGAGGCAACATTTTTTTGCCTCCTGAGGTAATGTTGCCTCATTCTGTGTGCTGCGATAGAGGTGGCACTTTTTGCCGTATGAGGCAAATAATGTCTGATTCACGGAGCGGCTTAGCCGAGGAACTCCCGGGTATCTCATTTGTGTCACAATGTTGTCCGTTTCACCCCTATAGCAGGCCAAGGGAATATTCATCGGATTAAGCCAACATATTTTTCAAGTCGGCTTCGGCCTGCTGCAGGTATTGAGGTACGGAATTCCACAAGTGAGAAGCCACAGAAATTGCTGGGGATATCTCTACTGCTGTACCACGCGTCCGTTTCTGAGGGTGTTCCCGGCGCTCGAGGTAACCAACTTCGGGGATCGAGCCTTGTACAGGATCGTTATCTCTAGGTAGCCAACATGCCAAAACTGGCACACAAATCAAGGGGAGCGCGTGTCCCCGGTACCGAGAGAGGGATATGGCTTTGCGAGACAACAAGCACACCTGCAGCAAGAGCAAGCGTGCTGCTGTATCAGGAAACGGTGTATCTCGCGCCCAACATGGTCGAGCCCACCCCTTTATCCTAACCCTTTGAGTCCAAACCCTCAACATGGAGACAACACGGGCCAAAAAGGGCGAGAAACGCGGCTGCTCCGCAACGAGAAAACCCCAGCATATTCCGCGATTCTGAACTGCGGGCCCCGCGTCGTCGCAATGAAATAAAAACACCTGGAATAGCTGTCTTCACTCGCTGTAAGGACTATGTACTGATATAGCCAGCCCGTGGTCGAATGATCGGATGCCACAATTCACAACAACAGCTGTCGAACTTGCCTCCTCTCATGAGCACCATCTATTTTATCAGGAATCCCACCATAATTAGATAATAGTTCGTCGAGTTTGAAGTGTTCCTCCTGCATAGTCGTACAGATATTTGCGCCCCCCTCGATCTCAACCTGTCAATTTCATCATTGTTTCTTGTGCAATAGACATCTTCGTCGCTACGTTGTGTAAGAACGGGAATCCTTAGACCTTACGTGGATCCGTCAAGTTTCGCCGATAGAGGGATACCGTTGCATCCTGCTCGCACCGGACCATGCGCTATATTTCCGGTCGGCAATACCGACAAGCAAGTCCCAAGCAGCCAAATAACCAACAAACCAATCAGCGAACGCAACAAGGCGAGCGAGAAAGAACCAACTAAAGCAAGCAAGCAGCTATAAGCAACCATAAGCAACCGAACCGACCAACCAACTAACCGGCTGATCACACTGACCCACCAACTACTAACCAACCAATCAACCGACGACAACAAGCCGACCACAGTCAACCATCAAACCAGGCAACTACAACCGTCCAGCTACAACCAACGGATCAATCGATTTGACCAATGAAACAACCAAAACATCAAACGAACGACAACCAACCAACAACAACCAACCACAACCAAACAACCACGACCGAGAAAATAAAATATAAATCAGTCAATCAAACCGACCACTAAGCCAACAACAACCGACGAATTTCAAACCAATCACACTAACCCATCTCACCAGCACCGAACAACAAAGCGAACCAACATCAACCAACCGATCGAAACGAACAACCAAACAATCATAGCTAACCAAACCGACCAACGAATTACAGCCAACCAATCACATCAGCCAACCACACCAACCACAACTATACAATGACATCAACTACTCAACCACTCAACACCAACCAAGCAACCGCAGACATACAAAAGTAACTAACCACATCAACCGATCAACCAATCAACCGACAAACCAACCCCAACCGACCGATTACAACCGGCCACAACCGACCAGTCACAACCCACCTCAATCGACTGATCACAACCCATCTAACTAACCTTGAACCGCAGGTGGGGATCGACGATGAACTTTACGCCCTGTTTGCGGAGCCTTTCGGCGAAAAGATGAAACTGATCCACCGTCATCGCCAGGCCCGTGTGAGGCACAGGAACCCTGTCCCCGTCTGCACAGAGAAATATGCGCGTTGCACAGAAGAGACAGCCGTTAGGCGAGAGGGGTATTAAACAACAGAAGTGTCGAGCGCAAGCAAAAGCGCACACAAAATCAAGCAACACGGACACAACACAGTTGATCTCAGTATAAGTAGTAGTAGTGGTAGCATATACAGCTGGGCTCAGGTTCGACATAATGCTTGATTATGACAGCCCACACAACAGTACCTCTTCGTGACATCAACCAACTTCACTCCCAATATGCTCCCGGGCGGTGGAGGTGAGGGCTAGGGTTAGCATGACGTAATGCGTAATCCATCCATTGTGTTGAAGGACCCGTGCCGCGGCAGGGAGTGCACTCACTTATTCATGGGTCTCCTCGCTCGGGGGTCTCTATACCACCCGTAAAGTCACCCAAACACTAAGCTTGAGAAATAATGAAAGTACAAACCGATGGTCTACTTATACAACGATTTACATGCAAAAGTCCTATTAATAATGGTGTTCCAACGATACTGGGGACATTTCCTCGGTGCGCCTGGGGAACCCCGGCAGTCAGAAGTAGTTTGGGCAAAAACAGGTACAGCAGTATACCATAACGTGCGTCGAAGATGGGCCAAGCAAGGTCCATACAGTCCTCCCTGGCGTGGGGCCTCACAAAGCGCAATTGGAGGACATGCGGATACACCGTGGGGATCGTGAAGGGTTCTTGCGGATCCAAGCGTTGCTTGCGCCAAGGTGATCCAGCTGCATATATATGTTTCGTATAAATATTGCTTCGTATAAATATGATATGATATGCTATGGTTCAACATACGGAGATGATCCTCCATCCTGTTGTCGTTGCGAGGGGGGGCGAAGGTCGGGGGGCGGGTGCGGGAGCGGCGGACTCTAGTCGGCCTCAAGATTGGCAGCGGAACATGCCGTCCATCGCCATCTATCAAGTAACGGCGGCGGCAGTGGGGGTAGACCACGCGATGACGCGGAAGGTCCGAAGCCGTAACCGACAGTTTCAATTTCAAATCGCCCCAGACAACGTGGGAGATGACAATATCACACAGCCCCCGCCATCCGCACCACATCAAACATAAGTATAAAACGACGCGATGTTGACTTGAATAAACACGACCATCTTCCATTCGGACGTGCAGGTGGGACGCAATCTTGAAAAGAACGGGTAGGTTTCCATTTGGAGGGGCGTTTATTTTTACCCGTCAAATAGCAAAAGCGGTATACTGACACCCCGGAAAGGAAAATCTCATCACACGAGAGCGCGAAATCCTTTTGGGAGTGTTTTGCATGGACGTTGGCTCGTGGTCGAATCTTGGACACGCCTTCATTAATTTCGTGTGAATGGGAGTTTCCGATTTGCACCGCACCAAACCAAAGGTAATGTACCCTGTACTCCTTTCGAGTGGGCTCAGGGCGGGTTTTGCGGCCACTGACTGAGATTGATATCTGTACGTATACGATCCTCCAAAGATATCAAAATGGCACCAACGCACACACACTCTTGTTCGTCATTGTGGTGTCTGCCGCATCTCCTTCAGGGGAGCACGACACTTCCTCTTGGTTTTGTGTTTCGCATTTTGTTTTTTCTGGGTTTTTTTTCTCTCTTTTTCTTATTTCTCTCTCTTTTTAACGTATCTGGAATGCTAGCATGTGTATGTCGTCCCCGTCGTATCCAGTACCATGAACAGGGCATTCCATTGCCTTCTCTGCTTACTGCACTACAACAACGTAGAGTCTCTGCTGTGTCCTGGTTATGTGACTTGAGATCTCGAGCTTGTACTCCTATCTCTCTAGGATGCAGAATCGGCACGGAAACTGGGCTTGCTGTATGTCGACGATTAGAAAGAACGGTGTAACCCTCTTGGGACTTCATAGGAAAAAAACAACAACGATAAACGTATCGATTACGGCAACGGTCGCTGCGTGATTGGGAGCTGATAAAAACGGCCATAATAGTGTCCGAGATACAATGTGACACCGTTAGGAGTCGTACTGTACGGGCGCAACACGACCCCCCTACCCGTACTGATAACGCCAAATACTTTGTCTTCATTTTGGTCATATCTCGGGGTACCAAAGGCTTAGGGCCCATCTTAACGGGGAACTTTGGGGAACGAAATTTACATCAAGAATTATTCTTTGACTGACAACTATTAATAGTACGCCGTTTCTCCATAGGACCCAAACACGTTTTTTTTCCGAAATCAAAATAAAATTCATTGAAAGTAAAATGATATTTTCAACTATTACGGGGGACCATAGAGAATAGGACCAAGTATTGTTAGTAGAAATAGGTAAATATATAGGTTCTTGTGTGTACCGTAGGTCCTATTTACTATGGTCCCCGGTAATAAAGTTCCCCGTGATGATGGGCCCTTAGGTTAGAAGAACACACACATAAGTTTGTAATAAGGGACGGAAAAAAGGAATGCAGGACAAAAACACATGTGAAGGTTCGCATTTTTCTTGGGCGCCCTTGTGCCTGTACAAAAAGATTGCATGGGATACCTACAAACAGCTGGTATTATTTTGAGCTACTAGCGGTTGAACACACATAAGTTTGTTTTTTAGGATCAGCTCCAATGAAAATAAATAAAAAAGGGGCAGCAGGAGCGAAATAGAATTTGACGACAGTTGCAAACAACCTGCTGCGGGGTTCCTAGCGAAAGCTGTATAGAGTATACCACTCTGTCCGGAAATGTAACGACCGCTTGAGTAATCATCGTGAACACCCCAAGGTGTCCTGGCATTATCGGACAGAGAGGTTGTCTATTATCGGCATCTTGGTGTCCAAACAATCGTACCGACTGGGTTGTAGTAATCTTGGCAGCGGTAGTGAGCGGACACCAAGTGGCAGACGATCTGGTGGCCATCTAAGGAGTAGTCTTGCCATTTTTCGGAAGATCGGCCTTCCGACAGACCAAGGACCTAAACGCGGATGAGCATGGGTGCGTAAATGTAACCGACGACAGACGGGGAGAAGCGAGGAAGGGTTAGGGGCAAGAGTTGCGATCGTTGGTGGGGGAAGTCGTGCTAAAACAGCTGCGTCGGGAAATTACACGAGGCATATTTAAAACGAAAAAATTATAACATGTCGGATTCCTGAGGGTTTCATACAGGCGGTTTACACGTCAGGCTACGCGCTGCACGTATATAGCAAGCCTGGTACCTGGTATGGCAAGATGCTGCTGTAGTACGAACAGTACCGTAGTAGTAGTGGTAGCAGTAGTAGTAGAAGTAGTAGTAGTAGTAGTAGTAGTAGTAGTAGTAGTAGTAGTAGTAGCAGTAGTAGTAGTAG
>JBBMHQ010098416.1:0-22618 GCA_037834295.1 Postelsia palmaeformis | reverse complement strand
CGATATCCATGGGAGCGCGGAAGCTGCATGATAAATCGTGGCGTAGAACCTCCTCCAGAAGATGCCTCATAGGCGGGATGTCCTTGGGTGGCGGTGAGAATTCTCTGTCGCTTTCGTCAAGGCACCATGGGCATTCCAGGATGTAAAAGTCTCCCTTGCCCCCTTGAAGTAGGGCGCGGGTGCACGAGTCAAGCCCTTCCAAAATCAAAGAGCTTTTCCCCTCTAGACCCTCAACAAGGCAGTTCGCACATAATATTCGAGGGCATCCGTCACAAAGACCCACCGGGACGTTGCTAGATGGGATTTTTGAGCAGCGAGCACAGAAAAATACGTGGCTGTGCCTACTCTCCACCCCCGCGCCTTTTCCTGCGGCCCATCGGAGGGCCGGGGAAAGTTTTCGCTCCGCGGCTGTGAGCGCTTTTGCCTCTGACTTGACGTCACACGGCAAACCTGCGGCACAGATTTCACCAGAAGATGGTGTTCCATTTCCCTCAGCCAAAACCTGCCCATCGTCGAAGGAGGCGGGCTTCATTAGGCTCATGTCGGCTAGAGGGCGATCCCGCGAGGGCATAGTGGTAGCCGCAGGGTCCGCTTCTGAGCAACTTTTGAGGTCGTCGCCGAAAGTTGGGTCCTCTGTAGTTGCTTGCGCTACACCTTGGTTTTCTCCAGGCAGGGACCCGCCCTGCGGCGCGTGGTCGGATTGTTCTGGTGCATATTTGACGGATTCAGGCACGGGCACAAGCGCATTGAGCTTTCAACGTTGAAGGCAGGAGGAATGAGGCAAAGAAACAGAGTAGCGATGGAAATAAAAAAGAGCAATTAGCTACGCTAGATGTAGGAGTCATTGAGTCGCTTTCGCAGGTTCGCCCATACCTAGACGGAGCCTCCCCCCGTAAAAGCAACAAGACGATATCGCCATGGAAACAGGTAGCAGCAGGCTGTCCTCTTTATTTGTGCAGTGCCCGTCAACCATAGTGTCGAATAAGAGGGAAGCTCAACTGAAGTCTCGTGGTGAGTATCGGTCAAGTACAGTAGGTCGCAAATTAAACGCAACACAACACCAGCCATACGTTAAGAGGTTCAGCCACCCTCTATGGGCTAGAACGGGATAACTGACATGGAACGTTTGTCTATCTCGGACATTTCGGCTTGAGTTGTGAAAAATTCACATGAAGCACGGAACACGCGGGAATAAAGCGATTATTTACGATCAAATGCTGTCAATGTCACGTAAGAAAGGTGAAAGTAAATACTTGTCCAGTGCCAAACATTTGAGCGGTCGCTAACAAAACGACGACTCGGGTACTTCACGAGCAAAATCCAACGTGGACAAGGGGAGCCAACGGGCGCACGCCGAATGCGCGTACCCGTAGTCTGTAAGAAACTGATACAGAGCGTATATGGATTCTCTGCGTCCAAATCGGGAGAGGGATTATCTTTTATCTGCAACGATACCTGAGGGCAGGCGCGAATCGGAACGTTGCGACAAAGCTGGAGTACAAGGCGAAGTCGATGCATCGGTCGGGGAGGGGGCTGTAGCCCGTGAGGTTTTCACTTTCACAACTGGACGTCTTTTCTGCCCAGAAGAAGAGAGGTGATCAGCCCAGAAATCTTGCAGCGGGTGCGATGGCGGCGGTCTCAGATTTTCGCCGGTGGTCGCTACACCATCGCGAGCACTAGCAGAGGAAGTTGACGTCAAGATCTTCGTC
The DNA here is from genome assembly GCA_037834295.1 of Postelsia palmaeformis. Taxonomy (NCBI): domain Eukaryota; class Phaeophyceae; order Laminariales; family Laminariaceae; genus Postelsia; species Postelsia palmaeformis. Next base: position 20,909 of record JBBMHQ010098416.1, on the reverse strand, counting down.
TGCCTGACAAAAACCATCGGCGGCTCCCGACTTTCAGCCACTCTTGCATGAGATGGCCTCTGAACGTGCGCGGTAGAGTCAGCATCTGGGGTCATGGAAGCTGAAGAAACGCTCTTAACCTTCAAGCTGCTACACAATCGCCCGGAAACCTTCCGAGCTAACGGAGGATCTTCTGAAATAGGAGACGCGTGCAGCTGCGGATTTGTTTCCTTAACGCCAGCCTCTGAACGGGATAAAGGCGGGAGATACACTGCTTGCCCCACTGTTTCCCCGAGAGAGCCTTGGACTCCGGAATCACGGAAACAGTTGGCCGGCACTTCGGTCGACAATCGCCGCTCCAGGTTTTGTTGCAAGGCTAAAGCCGAGATGCCCCCTGGGGCTTGGCTCGTCTCAGGAGATAAACCGTTGCCAGCCGACCCTTGTCCAGTGGGGGTCTGTGCGCGATCCATGACACCCGTTTCCCGGGCGTCAGCGGGACGGATTTCCCGAGCGGGGTACCCCATCTCAGAAAGGCCGCGCTCGTGTTCGTGTGATTCTAGCTCCTGCGACAACAGGGAAACCGCCAAGGCCCCCCGTTTCGCTTCGCCAGCGACCCCTCTAGCAGCGCGAAGCATCCTGACCTCAGACTCCAGCCCCCCCACTTTGAGCTGCAGTTGTGCAATTTGCTGTGTGTGGTCGATTTTTTGGAGCTCTAGCAGCATTGCGTGCTTTTGAAGCAGCGTGTTGCGATGTCGAAAGCCTGCGCATTCCGCTTCAAGAAGGCTGATGCGGACATGCGGGTTGTCATTTCCTTCTTCTGAATCAGTCCCACACGTTCTCGACCGGGAAAAATCCCCCAGCGTATTTACGGGGCATTCCCGAAGGCGGTCCCCGCTTGCCGTATCCATTCCAGTGTACGACCTCCGGGTGCCAGTACCCACGCCCACGATAGCTTCCTGCTGTGGCTCCACGCCACCTCCCGCAGACACGTACCTCCCTGCCGGGGATAGGTGCATACCCCATGAGTTGTTGCCGCTGGCCAGAGCGTTCGAAGCCATGCCTGACGAGACACAAAGACGGGATTAGTATCACGCATAAAAAAAGGTGCCCAGCAACTACTCACAGAGGGGAGTCATAAACTCACTCACCGGCATGAATGGAACTACCCACTCACAGAGGGGAGTCATAAACTCACTTACCGGCATGAATGGAACTACCTGCCGAAAACGAGACTATTTAAAAAAAGGCGCATGCCCATTCACTAGCCTCACACATCATTAACTTTACGTGGATGCCTGGTAGTGAACGCACCACCAGGAGCAATACATATCATTGTTGGTCTTATGATACTTATGCGGACAATATACACATTTTTGTGATGTGTGGCTTCCCGTCGCCATTATAACCTTTTATGTGGACGCCTGGTGGTGAACGCACGTATTAAACCGATCTAGTGTTGGTTGTCTTCGACGGTGGTGAACGCACTACCAGGAATAACACGTATCATTGTTGATCTCATAATACTTACGCAGACGATCGACACCTTTCGCAATGCGCGGCTTCCGGGAACCATCATAAACTTCAGTTGGACGCCTAATGGTGAACGCACTACCGGGAGCAACACATACCATTGTTGGCCTTATGATACTTATGCCGACGATCGACACATTTTTGTAATGTGTGGCTTCCTGACGCTATCATAGCCTGTTATGTGCACGCCTGGTGGTGGACGCACTACTGAGAGCAACACATATCATTGTTGATCTCATGATACTTATGTAGACGACCGACACCTTTTTGTAATGCGCGGCTTCCAGGGGCTATCATAACCTTTTATGTGGATGCCTGGTGTTGAACACTACCGGGAGAAACACATACCATTATTGTTTTTTTGATACTTATGCGGCCATTATTGGTCTTATGATACTTATGCGGACGATCGACACTTTTTTGTGTTGTGTGGCTTCCCGGCGCTATCATAACCTTCTATGTGGACGCCTGGTGGTGAACGCACTACCGGGAGCAACATACCATTGTTGGTCTTACGATAGTTATGCGGACGATTGAGACTTGTAATGTGTGGCTTTCCGGCGCTCGGACCTTGGCTTTTCTTGCCCTTTTTTTCGTCGAAAATGCACGACACGGACCACGTACAAAACATAAAAACCCAGCTACAGCCGCAAGCAGGTTCCAGCGACAGCCGATACTCAACTCCTGGGCACTTTTGCGCTTGTGCTTTTGAGAGATGAAGAACGAACTTCGGCATGGTTGTGCGTCATTATGAGGCGAACAAACTACAAATCGAGCTTTTTTTAGCTTGCCATTTTTGTTGTTCTTGAGACGCGTTCGTTTTTTGTCTGTTTTCCCAGGCAACTCTGACTCCCTGATTCACGGAAAAAAAACACCCCCAGAAACCCCACCTTGTAGTTTGATTGTCTCGAGATAACGCACAACCGTGCCTAGTTTTGTTTCCCAACTTTCAATACCCGCAGCATCAAAATATTGCCGTGATGAGTAAACTATTTCCTAGGGTTGCTGAACAGCTTAATACATTGTTTGAGCAAATTTGGCTGACGCTTCTTACAACAGCCTTGTGCGGCTCGCAGAGCAAAACAAGTGACATGAACGTCTTCCCCTTGTTGATATGATTATTTCGAAACGAATATTAATAGTACCAGGTATTGAATAACACCCGGTCAATCAGCTCCGTGTCGGGCGAACCCAGTGACAGCAGATGGCGGCCTCGAAGAGACACGTAAAGTGCGACCCCTGGTCTAGAGGGCAAGAGCATACCCCCGACGTCGTGCGCTACACCCAAAGCTGAAAAAAAGATTGCCATCGGAGGGGGATCGATACTTTTCACAAGCTTTCTACGCACCATCTGCCAATCGTTTTAAAAATCAGATGCCAGGCCGGCGCCCGGCACATGTCGCCGCCTGTCGTGTGACGACTGTGAGCCTAGGGTGAGTAGAAGCCCCTAACAAGGCGCCCTGTTCGATATTTATGGCGCAGTTGTTGGATTTGTTGTTCGATATCTGTCTTGGACTCGGAGTCCCGCAGCTCATAGTCAAACCGCACACCGATTTTTTTCTCAAGCCGATCCAGCCCCAACAACCCGCCAGGATGCGTTGTTTTTTTACATCATATTGATCAAAATAAAGACTTGGGCACATCGCGAGCGGTACAGAAATACTGCGTATGGCGGGTTTCTTTGAAATTCATTTCTTCAGTGGTATACTGTGTTTCCAGAAGCATCAGTCTCAGGGCGGTACATCATTTTTTAGGGGCTGAAACCCGAGGTCTTTGGTTTGGGACGTATTTGGTGGCTGGATTTATAAATTGGGATTCTGCTTTGGGGTGGTTGGTACTTGGATTATGAATACGACCGCACGTTATGGTACCACTTTGTAGCATCATTCTTCGAAGAAAATGGGTGTGCACCTCGTATGGAGACCAATATTGGTTAGTCAAGTTATCAACATGTGAAAATCCAACAAAAAGAGGCTTCCTACAAAATACTTCTCTTTTTTTCGTTTCGCAAATATATACGATATACCCTGGTGCCATATGCGAGAACGATACGTGTAGAGAATTGTATGTATGGCGGATAACTGGAGCTATATACGAGAACGGCACATATAAACATTTATACGACAATGATGGGTCGACACTAGCAAAAAAACAATATATATTTCAAATTCGGGCCGGCCTCAGTACAGGAATCTGGGCACCTCAATATCTCGAGGGTTTTTTATTTCCTCGAGCGCTCTCTTCCAGGATCGGCTCCGACTCCCCTCGCCCTTCGTTCCCCCAGCTTGCCTCGCCTTCAGCGCGTGAGGCGGCAGGCACGATCTTGGATTTTGAGCGGTATGATCGAGATTTTCTTTGAAACTTGAAATGGGAGCGGTAGTACTCAAACACAAAGGGACAAACTTCGAAACAAGTGCAGCAGCATTATTACATGACAGTTACATTCTGTTAGCTCTTCGAAGGGTTGATGTCCGCGTACACCGCAGGGAGTTTTTACGGTGTAGATGCACTCTATTTCGCGGCAGTGATACTGTGGCGAGAGGATCGACTTCAACGCCCCTCCTCCGTGAATCGTAAACGCGGGTGGGATGTCGAAGGTGTTCTCTTTTATTTTGCCGCTTCCAAAACGGGAGGAAGCTCGGATGCTGGACATACAAAGTGAGATGTACGCTACTGTCAAGAGTGTTATTAGCGCAGAACAAAAGATAGATACTGGGTAGAGTGTTTTCGTCGGTAGACTTATCCAAAAATAAAGTCTTGCCAGATCAACCTTTTTATTCATTTTTAATTTTCGGTATGAATTCACGACCTTCGCGAAAAAACGAACGGATGGGTGTGTCGATGATGTGCAATAATTTGCACGTACGTATTCACGTGGTTCGCTGCACCAATCTCGTATAATTCTCTGAGCGCAGTGTACTCGAATCGAACGTTTTGCTGCCGTTGTTGTGGTGTTCACAAGTGTGTGTGAGTTGATGCGCAGTGGTGCGGCGAGCCCTCCAAAGGCACCCGCCGGACCCGACAACAGCACAGCAAAGCAGCACAATACAGTAAACCTTCTGGCGGCTTACGTTTCATCGCTTCCCCGTGCCGTGCCGCTCTCCCAACACGTACCCGTTACAGCTAGGAACAATAACAAGTACTCAGAAACGACACAGCAAGATGCTGTACCTGCTGAGTGAACGTACGTGTGTACTCGTACTTTTACCCCAATGAAAGTAGTTTTCGTGGTACCAAAGTTCCAGGTACCGGTATATGATCACGATAGAAAAGCGCGGCTTCGGATACACTGAGCACGAGAAAACGAGACAGAGAGGGAGGAAAGCCACCAGACAAAAAGCCAAAAGCGCATTTGATTCTCAGAGGAGCTACGCCCGGCGACTACAGCTAGCCGGGTTTCAACTGTCTCGTCGGAGCTGGCCGAGGAAGGCTTTTTGCATCCACATACATATCTGCACACAGCTATCTGCTGCTGCTGTGCTCCGGGTCTTGCAAACAGCAAGGTCAGCGAAAAAAAAGGGAGCAAACTCGTAGGGAATCCGCCGTCTCCACATCACCAGCCCTGCCCCCCACCGTGATATATAGTTCAGACCGCATGCCTAACGCACGGGGGCCGTCTCGACACGTGCCGTTTCACAGAGGTCAAACGATGTCGCCAGGCAACGACGTGAGCGCGTGTGATCAGATGCTCAGCTCCAATTGGTCGCGCCTACCGCGCCTACACAGGAATATTTTTTTTCAAAGTAAATCATCACTTTCACTTTTCAGCCTACTCGTAGGAGGTTTTCACCTTCGACGACCTTCTGGGCAAGCCGTGGTCACAGGTGTCTACCCTTCTCCCCCCCGGTGCGTGCCTTTTTTTTTCGTCGCGCATAGGGTTGAGCATTCCCACTGCTCGTAATGTCCATCGAATGTAGCTAACTCACGCTGTCGCGTTTTCCGCTATTCAATTCATTTCAAGCACGAAAAAGCCCCTGAGCATCCACTCGGTGAGACTTGAACCCACGACACTGATCTTGATAGGAGCGCGGAATACACCAAGCCACCGGGGATTGGGTGTGCTTGACCAACCACGGAGGCTCGGGGGAACAACCATCAAACGTGGTCGTTGTCTATTTCATCTCTTATGTTGTTCTTGGTTCTTGTTGTTCTCACATTAACTCTCATACGAAAAATGTGTCCGTGGTCACACTAAGGTCCTGGAGCCGTAGGAAGATCCGAAAACCAGTTGAAAAAACAAAATTCGTCTGCCTAAAAATACACGAGACGAAGAGAGCGCACACAAGATGAAATTATTTTGTTTTGGCTCTGTAAAAATTTGCTGAAACTCTTGGCATTCTCTTCAATTTTTGTTTTCGTTCATGTCGGATGGAACAATTCCAACTCCTTCCTACTGCCCTACCCGAAGCATGAGTGCCGGCGATTCGCCGGCACCCATGCGGAGACCTTGTGATATTTGAAATAGGTGCTACATTTTTTACCATACGCACTGCTATTGCACAGCCTCATGCACTTTGGGGGGCAAAATAAATATCAGGAATATGAGAGAGCCACAAAGTGGTACAAGAATGGCTGATCTAAGAGGCTGTTTTTCGGAAATCGGTATTCTAAGTATCGTATGTTTTGGTATTTGGATTCTGAAATCGAGATTACGGTTTTAGAAATTCGTGTTATATTGTTTGTAGTGTCCTCTGGGGTTTTCGGTCGTTTTTATGGATTGTTTGGGTTGCTTCGGAATTTTGAGTTGTTTCTGTTTTGATTGGCAGTTTCGAGAGATAATGTGGTATTTCATGTTTCGGATGATCTTGATATTTGAAACGCATGGGCAATACTATCACAGTGCCACGAGCAGGGAGACTGTTGGTTTTTCTCGTACCACGGTCTGATACATGTAACGCCTATTTTGGTCGACGAAGGTTGCGGCGGGCCAACGTTTACCCGAGCGGAACCAGCCGAAGCTGTGCCACCAGCTACAGCGGCAGCTGTATAGAGGAGTCCTATATATGTGTGTCGGATATGTGACCGAAGACCGTACGAAAATTATCATGATCTACAGCAGTCACTCTCATTCTCCGTGGGCAGTGTGTAGAGCACTCTCAACTCTTTGTTATGAAGTCTAACCTCCACCCGGCGACACAGCATTGCTCGTAGTACTTTGGGCATCGCAAGAACGGTTGAACCCGGCGGCCGTCTCGGCCAACGATGAAGCCCCCTTGTATGATAGCCTAATTTTCACTTCTGCCACTTTTTTCGCTGCAGTAGCAGTAGCTGCGGTAGTAACGTGGCAGTCGTAATTCCATTCGCTCGGATATTTGTTGGCGGGCTTGCGCCACCTTCATCAATCGCGTGTCCTCTTGTTCGATCGGTCGATCGCGCCGACGCTCGCGCCGTCGCTTCCCGTAGGTAATGGTACAACTTAGTTTGTATATAGACAGACCATTGCAGAAAAACTTGAGGCGGTTTTCCTGCTATTTCTTCTGATATTGATCAAACTATCTCAACTTTTCGCACGATGGCAGATATTGATGCTTAGCCGACAATTCATTCCACGTTCGTTGTAATTTTTCAAGTCTTCTCGAAACCGACTTTCCAGGGCCCAAGTTGCTAAGCCCGAAAAAACAGGTCCGTTGAAACGAATCATTGCGCATCACCAAGCCTGCGTCAGGTACTCCTAGGTTTGTCTGTGCAAAGTTTCGTGCAAAAGAGGCAACGCCAGAGGAGGTAAATATAAACTGCAAACATGTATCATACATAAGTACTCATCTTTATTATTGGAGATATGGGTGACACGTTCGGCCGAACCTTCCTTTCTTTATGGAGAGATCCTAGAAAGGATCCTATCTGAAGGTATCACTGTTTCATTTGGATCATAAGAAGTTTGTCTATTTTTGTTGTACCATTATGACGTCAAAATATATCATCTGCAAGATTCCGGTACAATCATTCATCGACAGGTGGACCATGGTTGATAAAAGACCACTTGATGTATATCCCAAGATGCCCCCCCCATCTTGCCACTCCGTACTGTTCGTCGGGCTTGTGGTCAAGCCTGCATCCATAAACAACTTGGCTTCTTTTCGACGCTACCCAGACAAGAGAGAAAAGTGCTACAGATTCAAGCCGAACCTGAGACCGTACTTATATCGGTGTTGCCAGCACTGTGGCAGTTATCTTTTCCCCGTTGCGAGACGGGTTGGTCTCTTTTTTTCCTCAAATCGTGCCACGAAAACAAATCGTGCCAAGAAAAAAATAATAAAAGGGCAAGTCTCGACCGTGCAACGAGTTTGAACTAGTACTGTAAACCTGTCTGTCCAAAAATGTTCGAAAGTCATCGGGTTCTGAGTATTAGGCGTTCAAACACTAGGGCACGGTATGGGTGACAGGTTTGGTCCAAATTCCGTGTACAGCGAGGTCCTCTGATAGAGGTATCACTGCTTTACCTACGCATCTGGGTAGGCCGTAAGACATTTCTCACTAGGCAGTGGGGGGCATGGAAAGTTGATGACATCTGCAAAGTTTTTAAGTCAGCTACTGCCATACAATGACTTTGATATGGTAGAAATACTGTAAACCTATGTCTAAATATGTTCCAAGCCATATTACGGTAGGTCCTCCAGTAGGAGATGTCCAGAGATTGGGGGGCGATGTGGGTTACAGGTCTCGTCCAGCCTTTCACGTATACGAGCTGGGCCAGCTATAAAAAAGTTTGTCGGCTTGGCCATGCCCCTGTCATTTCTACGAATTTGTACGTTCAATCGGTGTAGCCTGACTCGCAGTGGTTCACGAGATGCAATTTTAGAAAGCTGAAGTTTCTCCGTTCTTTCGCTGGCTCAGCTTGTAGAGAGATCGTCGAAAATGTTTTACATGGAGGTATCATCGTTTCACCGGCAGAGCCTGGTGCGCCATACGATAATCGTATCTTGTTATCGTACGCCTGCGACAACCCACTAACGCTAGGCTCATCGGAAGTATTTCGGTACAATCCTTCCTCGACGGGTGAATCATGGTTGATAGTACCGACCTTAGACGACCCGACGTTCCGTATCGTTCTTCATGCTTGTCGTCAAGCTTGCATCCATCAACAACCTGGCGTCTTCTATAGGCTACCCAGCACACACGGTACATGTTCCTCTCGGGAGCACCACAAGGGATTCGCTCCACGTTTTAGTTTGCGTGGCTTCGAGCTAGACCCTGAAATTCAGGATGTCGTCTATGAGCCTTTGCCGAAATATTGATGGCATGTTTCTTTCGCCGAAAATTGTCCCACGAGGCCCGAACATGGACAATACCACAGATTATCATACCAATATCCGACTTCATAAAATCGCGTGGATTCTCGATGGGGAGCTTATTTGAGGTATTCAGTTTCAGCCAGCCTGTATGACTGAAGGAGTAGTATTGCGCGCCGAAGGATCTTGACCTCGAGTTGTACGTTTGTCGATTGGTAAGCTCGCACCGACACTCGAGCCGACTACCGGCGAGGTTCAAAGGTCGCAAATACCGAACGTTCGGAAGACTGTTGTACAGATGGAGTAGTGTTGCACCCGGTATGCAGAGTGTTGGTCATAGCACTACCCAAGGCCCTACTGCGTCACGCGAATAGAATGGAAAACTGTTTGAACAATCCAATAAGCACGGGTGCAGAGGTTCGAGTATTTTTACTGTTCGGTTTGAGCTTAAAAATAATATTTAACAAACTATGAGTCTTAACTCATCGATGCCAACCGTCGACGCACACGACCCTGCTTGTAGTTTGACCCTCCTATGCGAGCCCGGAAAGTTCGATGGCGGAAAAAGAACAACAAAAGTTTCACCCCATCGCGAGAAATTGTCTCAAGCGGCTATCGCAGCCATCTCCGAGAAATCATCTATATCGTACATGCATCAACAGTAGGTGAAACAATCGCCTGCGTTAGCCCCAGGCTTGATTCAAATACCCCTGTATCTTCTCTTGTTCTCCAGGGTTGTGGCGGGATCCGTGCTGCTGCTGTGTTCTGGTGCCCTCGTGTGCTCGAAGGATGGCCGAAGTTCGTCATGAAAGTACAGTGACGTATAACTTGGCTACTGTTTGGTCTTCTGTATACCGGTATACGAGTGCGCGTGAATACTGATATAGTCTACCTGGAATGAATGCTACGATGTACCAGGCATACGAGAATATGTTCGATACTACTATTACCGCACACCAGGTACGATTTTGCAATGTAGCTGGACAGCAGTATACCGTACACGCTGGGGCCTGCTCTTCGACAGTCACGACTGAACTACGTGTCCAAGACACTTACTACGGGGAACAAAAGTAATCAAGACCTCGAGAGACAACTCAGCATCCACCAATAGCGATTTTTATATACCCTGGTACCGTATTTGAATCTGATAAACTATGCTCCCCCGTGATGGAGGAGAAGCCACAGAGAAGTATATTTCGTACGAGTACTGCTGCTTGTTTTTTTGTCAGGGTAGACCGGTTGACTCGTGTATACCGGAGTAGAACTAGTGATCCGATGTACCACGTTTACCAGAGTACTCGATACCATTGACAGCATCCTGCACGATTCTCCAACGCTGCTGTACAGCAGTGGTTTGAGAGCTGGAGAGCACCAAGCTGCCTAGAGCGCACAAGGCAAGACAAGCCCAGCAAAGTACCGTCAATGCAGGCCGTGCACCGTCGGCGAGGTCTCATGGCGTGGTGCAAACGTAAACTACTACTCTACTTCGTACTGCTGTTTGGTCTTCTGTATACCGGTATGTGAGTGTGGGTGCATAACGGTGTTGTCTACCAGTACGTACTATACGATGCACCAGGTGTAAGGTAGTGCAGTCGATACTACAGCAGTATTACATACGATTCTCCAATGTTGCTGTACATCAGTGGTTTGAAAGCTGGAAAACACCAAGCTACCCAGAGCAAGAAAACCCCTGACTACGTAAAGCTCAACGCAGACCGTACACCGTCGGCGAGGGGCGAAGCTTCATGGCGTGGTCCCAAAGTAGCACAAAATTGGACAGTACTGCTGTATGATACACGTTATCCAACGTTTTCCTTGAGTCCTCAAACATAGCCGACCGCGCGCGTATAGATGATGTGCCTTCGGGTACAGTCACAGGGGAAGCCTGCAGAATAGTAGCCAGATCTGAGCCAGACGGCATCAAGAGCTGATACCGCTACAGTAGAAGCCTGCCCAATTCAGCGCAGTGGTACGACAGCAGTAGTGTGGACGCGAAGCACCATGCAGTCGCGTCGACGCCTGTGTGTGTCAGGTACAATCCTGCTGACCCAAGACTAAGAACTTCACCCGATTAGTGCCATGTGTAAATATTCAAGATATGTTTTGTACAAATGCACAGATGAACGAGACACCAGTGGTGCTTACCCGGTACTGCTTACGACTACTGCTGGCCAGATGAAGGGCTTCGCCCGTTTGAGTGCGATTCGTGTATGCTCAAAAAATAATGATTTGTATGTATATTTTTTGCAACATCAGTCATCTCACCTGTTCGTACGAGCGCAACCACGACCAAGGCCGTCAATCGTGAACCTCAACAGTGGCGATTGTGTGGGTTGGTGGCAAAAACTCGTATCAGTGCTACCGCTAGTAGGATATCAAGAGTGGAACCCTTAGGAGTGAGGTAGCGATTGTTTTTTTTGGGTCGTCCAATTATACTTCATATTTGCGACCAGTCTAGCAGGTTTTAGAGCCCTGCACGGGAAGAAAAACTACCAGTACGAGTACGAGTACTGACCTATTGCTAACTGTGGAAAGACTCGTGTTCGCCGCCGGACCTGTTGCATGGTAGATGGTGGTAATGGGGTCTACGAATACGAGCCAGTTGGTGAAGGTTTGAGAGACCGGCCAAGGGCGTGCCATCTCATGCCAAGAATGAAAAGCACTTGTGAGTTCGCAGTCGGTGTTGGAAATTTTAGCATACGCCCGCACCTTTGATTGGGGTCGTTGGGGGTTGTTTCCACGATTTCATGTATATGGACACACCAATAACTACAGCAGTAGCTCTTGTAAATGACGATAGACATGATGTTATACAGCAGCAACTCCTGTAGGCGGGGCATTGCCAACTCTGGATGAAGCGCGCATCAACCTAGAAAAAAACAGCGACACCATCCCTACGACTGCAGTATTCGACGGTCCGTCGCAAAAGAAGCTCTGCGGCTTCCCCCAGCGCAGACGTCACGATTAACACCATCATGATAGGTCTACGATGTGTTATACGCGTCAATTCAGGATCTTTGTTTTGTATCCTGGGTTAGTGCTGCCGAGAAACTGCTCTATGCAATCACCCATGTCAAAGTTTTTTTTACACCACCAAGCAGCAGTACTTATCACGTGGAGATAGTACGACGGACACGGGCGCTATGAAAAAAACGTACACATGCTACTCTTTCGTCTTCCTTCGTACTCGTGTACCAGGTATGTGAATCCGTATGAAGATACACAAAAATAACGCTCGCGCTGTGAGATCGAATTTTCTCAACACAAATCTCTGCAAGCTGCGTTTGAAACGTATCGTTTTGGTTTCGAGACGCACTTTTGGTAACTGTTTCAAAGGCCTCAACGGCTTTGTTACACCAGCAAGCCGTAGTACAAATCATGGTGTTCGAAATGAGCCGCGCGGGCGAGCGAGCCATTGAAAAAAAAGAAGGGTTTCCATAACGGATCGGATACGAGGTAGGGTGCCTTGCTTTGAGTTTTTCTGTATGTGTGTGGGTGTGGGTGTGATTCAACATTTATTTGGTCCACGTTTCACCACCGCGCTCGACGCACACGTCACCAATTCCAGTCCCGGCGGGCTCTGTGCACGCACAAACACACACGAAAGACCCTTTCTCGTGCTGGTGGGGTGGGAAGTCGTTCACAGTTGGTCGAGCTAGGTGCGGCAACGTGTGTAGGCGCATGTTTGCGCTGGGCCATGTTTACGATACAAAATCGTAACGGTTATGTGCCTGCTAGCAGAAGGCAGACTGAGACTGTCCACAGCATGTAGACTGTGCCTGCCCACAGCCGGCAGATTGTGTGCCTGTCCACAGCAGGCAGACTGTGCCTGCCCACAGCCGGCAGGCTGTACTTATCCACAGCAGGCAGATTGAGCCTGTTGATAGCAGTCCACAGCAGGCAGATTGGGCCTGTCCACAGCAGGCAGACACGACTTTTGTTTTTTGAACTCTACTTGATAAAAAAACGAAACCCAACTACGAGTACTTATGGGCGACTGTGCCTGTCTGCTCACAGCAACGTTTGGGCCGTGTTCTCAAGATATGCTGCAGGTGTTATACATGATCAGGCACACCCTTCTACTCATGAGGAGACGGAGAAGCAGGAGAAGATCTGCGGTGGATGTTGACACCTGCTACTAGAATCTCTGCTGGACACAGACACGTATATCAGGCTGTAGATATTTAGTCTTCAAATTATGAGTGGGGAATCAGGAAACACGCAACTACAACATCGAGTACGCTGTACACAGGGCTCAAGGGTTAAACCGACACAAGCTGAGCGTACAGCGACGCTGACTCTGGCCTCGTGTGTCTTACTGCTACTGCTGTTGCGATTCTGCTGCCGGAGAAGCTCTGCTGTAAATGTTGTACAGCGGTAGTAATACGGGGGACCACATTAAATGGGACCAAATATTGTTAGTAAAAATAGGTAAATATTTAGGTTTTTGTGTGTGCCATAGGTTCTATCAACTATGGTCCCCCGTGACAGTGGTGGCAGCTTATACGAGAAGCACTCTCTGTTGGACAAAACATGCCAGGTGCAGATATTTAATCTTGAAAATATGCCGATGTTCGAGTTCGGAACCAGGAAACCCACGGCAAAATCAAGTACACGTATTCAAAGGGTTCATGGTTTAGACTGACAAACCGAGTGTATGACGCTGACCCTGGCCTTGTGAGTCTTACTGCCACTGCTGCTGCTGCTGCTTTGCTGATCGAAAAGCTCTACTGTAGATGCCGTACATCAGTAGTAGTGGTGGCACCTGCGGCTACGAGAAGCTCTTCCTATTGGAAATATGTCGAAGTGTCGATTTTTTGTCTCCAATCGCATTTCCGACCTCGTTCTGGAGAGAATCATCTTGATTTTTCTTCAAACTATATCCGCTTTGCCTCGAACGCCGGGAAACAAAGGTCCGAGAACGTCGAGGCTGGTGTGTTGTGGTTCGCCTGCCGGCTGTGTACGGGGGGGGTCTGTGCGGCTGTGTTGCCGTGCTACTGCTGTGGGTTGGATGCTGCGTACGAGGGTCCTGATGTGATATTTTGACGTGGCTACGCTAAGGCCGCCTCTTATGCAGGCGTAAACTAGGATAGAAAAACCCGGTGAATGATCGCTTACATTTTACCACTGGATTGTGAATAGCTACCCGTCTTATCGTCCGTCGAATCGAATATACAGTTTTTGTGTCTTTTCTGGAGACGCTTGATGTACGTGAGTGTGGGTGGACCACTCTGTTGTAGCTCCAAGAAAAAAGGGTAGGGCAGGCGGAAGCTGGTTCGAAAATGCTTCGCCGTAATGCTCGTGGGGTCAGATTGGTCGTCATCTTCCAGCAGCTGCGCCCAACCACACATAAAATGCTGATATCTCGCTTCTTCCCCGAGCAGCGTCTGAGCTTTACACCAGGGCGTTCTCCCCATCTCGTCGTCGAGGCCATCGCGACGCTGGGTTTCTTCTAGAGTCGCCGAAACTACAGCCAGCGCAGCAATTGGGCAAAAGGTCATCGATATCGCACACTGCGGCTATCGGGTGCTGTCACGTGCTGCTGACGGGCGTAGATGAGGATGTACCACGCTGCTCGCGCCGGGCAGCAGCAGAAGTGACAACAGCCAAGCCTGCGTCGCCGATGTTGTGGTGTGGGGTCGTGTCGTATGTCGTGTTGTTGTATGGGTATGACAGTGTGTGACACTCGCACACGAGTATGCGACGGGACTTTTTAACATTTTCGATGCATGAATCCGACTGGCGAGTTGGATCGAAAATCTCAGTTTTTCTGACCGTCTGGTCCAGTTGGAAATCATAATCGGAAATTCTTGGATTGAAAAGGCGCTTTTTCAAGGCAAAGCCATTTTTTGCCTCGAATCGAAAACCGGATTTGTCAATCCTAGTTTCCGACTGCATAAAAAGTGGCCCGACGAGTAGGAGTAGGATGCGCTGAATTGTTGATGTTCGTGTTTTTGATACGCTTTTCGATTGCCAGCCGTCAACCGTTGTATTTTGGCATTGGATTGTTAAATAGTTCATTTTCTCGGAGCCTAAAAAACGATTGGGAACATGTTTGGGCAAGGGACCGATCAGCGCCAAGTTCATTATTTTCATCATTTCGATTGTCGATCGATTTCGATTCCGTTTGGACACGCCCAAACGTCACGGATACATACGAATGCGTGCGTACGTAAATGTTCGTTCCGGTTGGTTCAGCACCATGAATAGCACAATCATACAAATAATCCGTATTCGCCTAGCATGATGCATCGCAGATAGGACTACTGCAGGTGATATTGAGGTCGCACCTCATCAACATCAATTTCTAGGACATGCCAGGTACTGTACCCGGCATGTGTGACGAGTACGAGCACGAGAGAACGCTTTGAGTCAGTAGTACTTGTCGTACTCGTTCGTACTCACATCATACGAAGTGTACCCTGGTACGTTTCGAGATGTGGTTTTCATGAAACTGGTTCAATAGCAAGGAGCAGCAAGCAGCAGCATCAAAATCGCGGGGTGTTGATGTCGTATCGTGGGACGAGCACGAGTACTCTGCGAAAAAACGCGTACTCGTGAATAACAGATAAACCCTTGTCTTTGTTCGTACTCGTGAAGTTCGAAGTACATGAATTGGGAATATTTTCGGATGGCAAACCTTACAATCTGTACGTTTATTGTTGTGCAAGTACTGCTCCTGCTTGTTGCTCGAGAATCATACTCGTATCCCAATGAGGTGAGGCTGTAGGAGTCGAAGAGGACGAAGGCGCACTCCCCAGGTAGATAGTCGAGAGAAAGCGATAGCGACCTCGAGGCCGAGAGGTGGAAGATATATCGAAGCTGGCTACAAGCAAATATCGTTGCAGCAATAGGTGCTGCACGAAATGAACCATGTTTTTCCGGGAGCCAATGCAGCAAGATCCCGATGTCTGGGTGAGAGCGTCGATATCTCGTGGACTCCGCAGGATCCACGGAAACGAGTGCACCTGCTGTACGGAAAAAAAATCCCCAAGATCGAAGAGAGCAGGATGATGTCTCGATTTTTTTTTGATATATTACCGTCTCCACAAGATCCACACCAAAAAAGTTGTCCAGGTTGCTGCGCACGGCGGCGGTGTACAACGTGCGCGGGAAAAGGCCCGGCGAAGGCCGGAGAACGCGACCCGTAAAGAGAGCGGGCCAAAAACGAGGGTGAGGCGACGAGACCGGAGAGCAACGGACCCTGGTCAGTCGCCGAGACGATAGCCGAGACTCCGAGATGCTTCGAGGAAGCCTTTTTTTATGCATACGAGGCATCCATGCATTTGGCGGCATCCATGCTTCGGATGGGAAACTATACCTGAGTGTAATTCATGTTTTGAGACCTGGTTATACGTACAGGATTAATTCAATGCCAAGTATTGCAGGAAAAAGGCAATACCAACTAAACTGGTTTTTACAGGAGCAATAAAGCGAAGCGACGCCAAACGTAGTAGTGACTACCAGGTACAGGATAAAGGGAAAAAGCCAAGCTTGTCAGGAGTCAGAGCAACCCCATTCACCATTAAAACAACAGTAACATTTCTCAGGCTTGTTTACTGGTATTCAGTCACCCCCCTTTGCAAACGCTAGCTCCCACAGCAGGAGTCCCACGTCTATCTCAGGCTCGTGTGTGATAGCTGGTCTTTCTTTACCAGTCTCTATCAGGTCAGGCACCTTTACAAAATCTATATCATCAAATTTATGTTCTCCGTTCTACATAAAGTCTTTCTCACACCACCAGAAACGCTCAGTTCTTGGGTACAGCAGCATTCTATGTGCTTATATCTCGTTCCTCTCTCAGGCTCTTTCTGAGCAGAATGGCATGTATGTTTGTACTGCAGCAGTTCATCTGCACACCAGTACTTGACCGAGTACTGCTGCTAAAATACAGCAATTACACCGTGAAAACGTAGCTACCAGGGACATGATATGAATAAACCCGCGAAAAAAATATCCTGACATTCTCAAGCGGAATTTTTGTAGTCCCATGTGCTGTGCAAATACTTCGAGGTATTGCCATTTGTTCTTGCTGCTGTTGCACTGCACTTGTGTTCCGAAGAGGCAAGGTGGAGGAGGCGGAAGAGGTTGAAGGCGGCCTGCCCAGGGAAGTAGTCGGTAGAAAACGGTCGCAACCGCGAACTCGAGATATCGACGAGAAGACATCGAAACTCGCGACGTCAAACGAAAAAGAGATCGCTG
Organism: Postelsia palmaeformis; assembly: GCA_037834295.1. Taxonomy (NCBI): domain Eukaryota; class Phaeophyceae; order Laminariales; family Laminariaceae; genus Postelsia; species Postelsia palmaeformis. Next base: position 3,969 of record JBBMHQ010098416.1, on the reverse strand, counting down.
CACGACGAAACATGTACGGTATCTCCAGACAAAAAAAAGTAGAACCTTGCTGTCTCAAAAGAAGCAACCTCGATGTTTTTTCCACCTCCGCAAAGTTCAGGAACTGAGTTCGGCAGCGGCGCACGGCTAATAGAGTACGGGCGCGGGAACAGGCGAGGCTGAGGCCGAGGAACGCGATCCTCGAGAAGAGCGGGCGAGAGAGCGGGGGTGAAGCCCGACCTTGGACGCGAACGGATCCCGGTCTTAGGTCGACACGATTGGCGGAAATGTTGAACGTGTGGCCTCCAAAATCTGATATGTTTCGTTTTCTTTAAAGTATAGGCACCACAGGCTCCACTCAGACCAGGGGGTCATTAGGTTTTGTTAGTTTCCGCACGGCGGACGCACCACGAGTAATTCAGGTACCTCCCCCCCGTTGCCAGCTTCGAAGTCTCTCGACGATCCTGGCATAACCGCCTGCTCGGCGCGCCGCACCAAACCTGGGGCCATTCCGACGCGGGGTGAGGCAGACGGACTGCCGCCCGTGTCCACCATGCCGTACAAAAACAGAATACACATCACACTAACTGAAGCCAAAATCAGGTACGACGTGAGTCTGGCCAAAGACAGGGCTCGTGGCGTGTGATTGGGACTTGTTTTTAGTGTATAACTGGTTTTGGCACAAAAGTAACACGGTATACCTTATTTTGGCACAACACCCTATATCTATATCTACAAGGCTCCACCTCGGGATGCGGCTGACTCGAACCCCCAGGGGTGTCGCAGGTTGAAAAGGGGGACCATCATCAGGCATTTCATTGTACACCTAAAACGGTATATGTTTGATTATGTTGGCTGAATTAAAAGGTAGAAGTGAAAATGAGGTCACGATTTTACTCTCTTGGCGAGCTCTGGGCACGCAAAAACATGAAAGCACCACGGCTGTCACAAAGGCCAGAACGGGACGCACGGGTGCTGTTGCCCACTGCAGTTGGGAGACTACCGCTGCCGCTGTTGTACTGCTGCTGATCGCTGCCGTCGTTCGGCGACTAGTGTATCCCTTTGGTTGCTTCATAATTATGAGGAAGTGTGGCCTTACGTCGTCCTGCCGAAGAAATTGCCTTGCTCTTGAAATTAGGGATTCGCTCTGATCTCATGGGGCGACAAGAATCATGGCATACACACGCACATATAAAAGCACCGTCCGTGGCCGTCACAAAGGGGAGAGCTCGATGTGCGACTACTGCTGTACCGCGGTTATCTGAAAGAAGAAATATTGAGAGTTGGGAGGACCGTGTGATTCAGCAGCAGCAGAGCGAACACGTGCTGAACTGTGGGATCTGAATGGTCCTGCTTGGTTGTGGCTCGGCGGAACGCAATCCCGTGGATAGGTCGCGTGACATTAGAAGCCCACAACACGCCCAACGGAAGCCGGCCGGGGCCAACACCCGTGCTGCGGTGTACACGCGCCCCTCCTGCGTGCCCCGCAACTAGCACCTTGAGAAAGGACGAGCGGCCCGGAGAGAAAAGGTCGTGTTCTGTGAAAAACGGCCGTTTGATGCAAGTGTCATTTCGACATGCACTTTCATTTTATGAAACTACTGTAGCTCAAGAGCTCAAGAGTTTCATTACACCAGCAAGCCGAAGTACTAATTGTGGTTTTCATAGAACGATAAACACGCCTACGAGCAGTGCTCGTCACAAAAATATTCGCACCGCAGTACTACTGAACTCGTACCCTAATATAATAAAAACACACAAACAAAACGAGAACCCGTACTATTGTTCTCGTAATCGTACTCGTGTGTATCTCGGTCGCACTCGTATTCGTCTACAGATATGATTCACCGCAGCAGTAGGACTTGGACTCGTCGGTAGTCGTTCTTGCAAAATACAAGGTTCACCTCCGGGAGGTACCTAGGGGAGTGGCTCGCCGTTTGAAATACCTGCACACCTGTCTGTTTACAACTACAGTAACTGCATCCACCCATCATTACAGAGAAAACAAACACACATTTTTTTTAGGACAGACCATATACCGCTGTTTGTGGAAATAGTGTGGGATCATTACTACTACCATAATATAAAAGAGGGTATACAGGTAAGTGGATATCGATACTAAACAGGTGACTCGCGGCGATCAATTCAATGCTTGCGGCGTAAACGTAAGTACAAAAAATTGCGCGAGGTCGAGGTTGCGACATGACACTTCGTGGGCGGCTGAGGGAAATCCAGCACAACATACAAAATGTATTCCTGCGAAATAAATGTTTCTAGGCGCTCGGGGTGAAATAAACAGAACATCGAGATACTGAAAATACTCGCAGTACATACTTCTCGCAGTACATATTCCCGAAATACTGCCAGTGCTCTACGTATTCGAGTTGTCCCCGGCGAACGTAATTTGCTCCAATTCACACTCGTCGGACCATCTGTGAGTGAATTGTGCCAAATAAGGGGCCTGAAAATTGTCGACACGGTGCACAGACGCTCGATGTATATTTCACACTCCAAGTGATACCGAACATATTGAGAGTATTTCGGTACTACTACTGCGAGTACTCACACTACGAACACTATTAATACCAACGAACAAAATACTCGAAGTATACATGCAGTACCCGCATCCGTACAGAACCCCGAGATACGCACTTGGAGTATCTGCTGCAGTGCAAACCCGAAATACTACGAGAAAGCACGAAGCACTTACAGTATTTTCTCAAACATACTTTTCTTTAGTCCCAAGCATTGAGAGCAACTGTGAAAGGTTGAGGTCTGTACGCACGCCACGCACAAGCGCGCCCAAACTCCGCGGTCTTCCTTGCGCAAAACACGCATAACTTGTAGTACGTATAATAAGTAGGTCATAAAAGAAAGGTGGATCTACTGGTACAGAATAAGTAAAAATGTGAAAAAAAAGAAACGAGGATTGTGGGGGTCGAACCCCGCTGACGCGTATATAATCAAGTGCCGGCTATCATCTACGCGACAGCAGTATGTACAACTATAGCGCTATGTTTTTTTCGTAATTTAAAACACAATGCAGGATCTTTGAGAGTAGCTTGTACAGGTACAACTACGGTGCAGCAGTACTGCTGTGAAATGCCATGCCATAAGATACGCCTCCGAACTGCGACGAAGGAACATGTACTGCTGTGCGGTCAGCAGTGTAGGACGTACAGCAGTCAGTAACGACTGTAAGTATTATTGTACGAATGCTGCTGTGCACGATGCTCGTACGACCGATTAGTCATACTGGACTCGACGAATGTACACGATCCAGGATCCAGGGATCGGTACAAACCAAAAACTGTCGGTCACACACAGCAGCAGGTATGTGCACAGGCCAATGCTGATGACAACAAACATTACTGCTGCAGTACTGAGAGTGCAGCGCGTATCTGCCGCAGGCGCGTAGTATGCTGCCTGTTTCTGCTGTTGGCGCACTGTACCGAGCACGGCTGGAGCACAGTGGCATTATTGGATCCCACACAGCAATACGCAGAAGAGGCAGCAGGGAGAAATGATACAGACACGCCAGTCTGGGTTTGTGCGTAAAAATGTATGAACAAAAAACTGGTGCCTGGTAAGCCAGATGATGGAATACGGACGGCAGGCTCCGGCAAACACAACGAGCCACAGCAATACTGCGCATATGGGTGCGTCGTACACGCACGACGTGTGGGCGACAGCGTTGGAACGATGGGACCTGTGATTATCCGTTACGTAGCTGAAGAAAACAGACGACAATTTACAGATACGTACGTACAAAATAAGGCGTCTCGTAACGGAATCAGGGGATAATCACTCCCGTTGAAAAAAAGGGAAATGGTCATTTGAGGGTATACCACCTGGTTTTACGGCCGTTTTGAGATAGGCTCAAAATGCGCCCGCGAGACGCGCTCTCGCTGGTCCAAACACGCCTCAACCGCAATTCCGAAGCCCTGGCGAGATGCCCGAACCCCATGCCAAGCACGCACACAACTATTT
>JBBMHQ010098405.1:0-10107 GCA_037834295.1 Postelsia palmaeformis | reverse complement strand
GTTGTTGTTGTAGTAGTGCAGTACGAGAGCTGATTTAAATGAAATCGTACCGGAAACAGAGTTCATTCGCGGATATGGATGAAAACTAACCTCTATCCGTCTCGAATGGTGAAGAATAGGCTTCCTTTCAGGTTTGGGAGGATACCGTAGGACGCCGCCGGCAAGCTCTTGCCCCCTAAAGCATCGATCCACCTGATTTATTTGAGCCCGTCATCTATACTAGTTGCCCATGCCCGCCACGAAGCGGGTTAGCTGTGGGCTGAGCCTACATCGAGATCAAGCGTCTATCGTCGCACGAGCTGATCTTTACCAACAGCGTGTTGACGATTTGCGACGACAAAAAAAAAATTGCGCCGCCTGTAGCTGGGAACAGCGGCGGTACGGGAACAGCAGCAGTAAATTACTCTTTACTCCGCCTATATTAATGTCTTGCGATTTTCGTCGTGTGTTTTGGTACTCGTAAATAATCCGGTAGTTGAAAACACATGTCAATCTGTCGAATGGTGTGTGAACAAGCCATCAAACTAGAGTCAAATTCGCATCAACTTCAAGACGATAAAATATTATTCGCTTACTCGTTACTAGAGGCTGTCGGTCACCATCATACCATGTATTGTTAGTTGTGCTCAAGAACACGACGCAGATGTTTCATCCAACACTAGGGAGTTCCATATATTGGTGTGGGGTTATTTGAACGGGTGATTGAATGCGACGGATAATCAGTCGAATAATCTGCGGGACAAACTGGAAACTTACTGTGCCGGCAACGTGGTGGATGATCACGTGCCCGTTTCGCCGTGGGCTGTCACTCGACAGCTCGGGTACATAACATACAAGAGGAGTTCCGTGTTATTGTCTGGAGTCAACGGTGCATTCCCGTGCCAGCTGCGTCTGTACGTTTAAAGATCAATCAACACACTAGTGGGCCGGTGATCGTCTATTGGCAAGCGCAGCCGAGGCCAACCGACAGAGGTGGGAATCTTCCTTGATGTCTGGTTTGGATGGCGTGTTTAGTCAGGAACCGAGCGTGGCGAGAGAGAAGAAGGTGAAAATGATTAGATTGAAGATCGAGGTCCTCGAGAAGACGACAGAGGAGCAAAGGCTGGGTGCCGAGAGAAACGCACCGCAAGAAGGAACGGCGGGGCGGGGCGGTGGGGGGGCGAGAGGAGAAGCAGCGTCGATAGTGCCGACACCTGGGCTGGGAGCCCATCCAGGCATGTCACCAAATACTTCTTTATACCGCCCAATCAAGACCCCTGAAGTTCGATAATATTGAAACCCACTTTAGTATGTGGCGCAGTAAGTCTTCCGCGTACCTGTTATCTCTAGGGCGCCTCTATGTACTTGACACATCTAACCTAGATATGGTAGGTTTCACACGAGGAACTAGTATCCAGGCACTCTCCTCAAGAGATTAGGGATGCGCGACTAGTCTATGGATTGATGATGGAATCGATTACTGAATACGTGATGGCAGAGTTGAGAATGCAGGAGGCAATGTCGCCGAGCGCTCCTTGGAAAGAGTTGGAGGATTACTACATGCCGAGGACGATCGCGGCCACACATGGATTACAGCGTGAATTCGAGACTTTCAGAATGGCCAAAGACGATGACCCCCTGCTGTTCTTTGGTAGGGTAGACAAGGCAGCGGATGAACTGGCTATGTTGAGCTATGGCAAGAGTGTGGGGGAAGTAAACCGCCACATACTCACGAACCTCTCGTCTTTGTACACGATACAAAGTAAGTCCATTCTTTCACGTCCGTCCATCCCCCCTTCCGAGGTCGATGAGATCATCCGTGGCGCGTATGCCAGCGATAGGGCAGACAAGGAGATGGTTTCCAAGGCGTTGGGTGTGCAGGGAGTGGTAGATCAGCATGCTTTGTTCGCCGGAGGTGCACCGCCTGAAGGTGGTGGAGGTGCGGGTCCAGGGAGGAAAAGGAGGGATAGGAGAGGCGGGAGGTTCAAGGATGGGCGGCAACAGCAACCCCAGCAACAACAGCAGCAGTATCAGCAGCAGCAACAGCAGCGGCAGTATCAACAGCAGCAGCGGCTACCCCAGCAGCAGCAGCTTCAACAACAGCAGCAGTATCAGCAGCAGCAGCCCCAGCAGCAGCAGCAGCAGCAGCAGCAACATCGTCCCCGACAGAATGATGGCAACCGCAGAGGAGCTCCCCCGGGGGATTTAACCGGCCTCAAATGGCGTTGGGATGCCGTGGCCTGCAGGGACCGTTGGGATGACTCCGGTCTCGACCTCTTCGGTACGGGTAGGGTAGCCCCGCCGATCGGTTGGGTACCTACCGAGCCACCGCCAGGGGCAATGCTTCCGATTCCCTCGCCGCCTGCAATATCTTCGGTTTCCAACCGTGCAGCACGCAATCGAGGCGCATGGGGGTCTGCTTCCGGTGTGAGAAACCGGGTCATTTCGCCGCAGCTTGCCCGATAGCCCCCGCGCACATGAACGTCGCGATCCCGAGTGCTGCTGCTCCCCAACCCTCTGAACAAATGCACTACGGAGGTGGCTGGCAGCGGGAGGCGCCCTACGGCTTTGGTGAGTATATCTCAGCCGGACTTTTCATGTCACAACAACCCTCTTCGAGCACTTTCCCTTTCCCTGGCCCAGCCAATAACGGCAACCCTACGCCCTCCTCTTCGACCCGCACCTCCTCACCGTGTCGTTTGCGCACCGAAGCAAGAGTACGTTCAGCGATGATTTGTTTTGGGCTAGTTGGAGGAAAGAGTGGGTAGCGGATCCGGGAGCAACATTTCACGTAACTGGGAACCCCTTCGGCATGGTAGACTGTTACTCCTCTCCCCCCGGTGAGAGTAGTCTGGTCGTCGGTAGCATGAGGTCACCAAAGGTCGAGTACTTCGGGCAGAATCCGCTGGTGATGCACGGCTGTCAGTGTGATGTTCGAGTTAGTTTGTTGGACGTAGCATACGTGCCCGGTGTTACCTTCAACCTTTTTTTGCTTTACGCAGTAATGCTGAAGTGGCCGGTGGCACTGGATACTCGAGGAGCTCACATGTTGGGCGGGAAATTGTCCTTCATACGTAGGGACGCGGGTTCATACACCCGCGCCACGCGGGCTGTAGAGACCCCGATTGCTGCCGATGTCTTGGCCTCTGAAAAAATACGGAGGATCGATATTAACGACCTTCACGTTTCCCTTTCCCACTCCCATGCCGACACTCTCCGTGAGACGGCACGCCAGATGGACATTAAGCTTTCCGGGGAGTTATTTTCGTGTGCTGGGTGTTCTGAGGCAAAGGGGAGGAGGATGGCGGTACCATGGACGACCGAGTGCCGATCCACCAGGCCTCTGGAATGTCTGTTCGTGGATCTGTCGGGATAGCAGCCGACGTTTGCTGGCGATGCGCAGTACATGATGATGATCGTCAACGACTACTAGCGCCTGAGATGGCCGTGTTTCTTGAGGCGGGTGTCCGACGTCCCGGAGGCCTTCTCTGGCTCTCTGGCGGACATCAATGCCAAGGGTGTGCCGTCCATCGTGAAGGGCCTTAGTGGCACCGAGTTCACCAAGGAAGAATTCGTGGAGTTGTTCAACCATCATGGTGTCCGCCGCGAGCACATGCACGTCGATTCCCCGAAGGACGGCGGCGTGGTCGAGCGGCGGATTACGATGACGCTGGAGCCCGCAGTGGCGTCCCACCTGGAGGCCCCCCGCCTGTTCGGCGATGCAAGGATGCCGGCGATGCAGCCCCTCTGGGTTGAGTCCTGCGCGTGCGTGTACGACGTCATTAATATGGGGGCACGTCATTAATATGGGGGCAAGGGTAATGGACAAGCCGTAAATGCATTCCGTGTACCGCAAATTCTACGGGAGACCACCGTTTGCGCGGCTACTCCCGCTTCTGAAGCCAGGGATCCACCGTGTCAGTAGGACCTTGAAGACCGACCCAAAGGCGGAAGCTTCTTTCTGCCTCAACGGGGGCAACCTCCACGCAGATGACTGCAGCAAGATTCTGCTGGCGTCTGGCCGGAGGTCGGTCTCCCGCGATGTCACTTGGGAGCACCCGAGGAAACCGTTTGTGGGGCTACTGCCTTCGCAGGGGAAGAGCTCTCTGCCGCCGCCGTTGCCGTCATCACCGTCTCCGGGTACGCCGAAGCCTCGGAGAGCCCCAGACGTATGGCCTGGGTTACCGTCCCCATCCCCACTGCTGCCGCCACTACCACCATTATCACCGCCGCTACCGCCACCGCCGCCGTCGCCGTCGCTTTCGATGCCACCTTCACCGCCGCCGTTGCCACCACCGTTACCGCCGTCGCCGCCGCCGAGATAACCACCGTCGCCGCCGCAGCAGTCACCGCAGCCACAGCTTTCGCAGCTTGCTGCCCGGGAACTGGACTCTTATATCCCGGACCGGGGGGATGGCGACGTGTTGAGGGGGGGGGGGGAATTACACAACACCAGGAGAGTGGCGGCGGCGTGCAGGAGGGGCGGTCCAGGGAGACTGCACGACACCAGGAGGGTGGCGGCGGCGTGCAGGGAAGAGGGACCAGGGAGGAGGACGGTGGCGATGTGCAGGGTGGTCGGAGAAGGGGGGAAGCTGGGCGGCACCCGGAGGATGGCGACGTTCTGAAAAGGTGGACAAGAGGGGCGACCGCGCGGAACCGCGAGGCTGTGGGGCATAGGCTGCTGCCGCTGATAGCAGTGGGGGAAGGTATAGGACACATACGTTTCCACCAAGCCCCGCCGCGCGAGAATCCGCCCCTTCTTACACGCCCGGCAAGCGAGCTTTCGACGCCGAACTCGTATGCTGAAGCGTGTGTGAACGAGTATTGAACCATCTGGAGACAGGCGATAGGCAAGGTATATCATGGACAGGTGGACGTCGGGACGTTTGAAGTGACGTAGCAACTAGAGGGGCTCAACGTCATCTCGGCGAATTGGGTGTTCGCCTGGAAGTCCAACGAGCATGGTGATGTGGTGCGGGCGAAAGCAAGGCTGATAACACGGGGTTCCAGCCAGCGTGAGGGCGTTGATTTCTTTGAGGATTTTCCTGCGACGCCTGCAGCGTCTTGTTTCCGTCTGTTGGGGTCTGTTGAGTGCGAGTTGGGTTTGGATTTGTACCAATATGATGCTGAGCAAGCGTTCGTGCAGTCGAGTTCGGATGAGGAGTTTCTCATGCGACTGCTCCCTGGCTGCGGCGAAATACCCGGTAAGGTAGTCAGGTTGAACCGCAGTCTCTACGGCTTGAAAAAAGCGTTGAGGTCGTGGCACAACCACCTTCTCACTCACATGAAGAGTCTGAGATTTGAGCAGAGCCCCGCTGATGCGTGTGTCATGAGATTGGTTGAACCGCAGTCTCTACGGCTTGAAAAAAGCGTTGAGGTCGTGGCACAACCACCTTCTCACTCACATGAAGAGTCTGAGATTTGAGCAGAGCCCCGCTGATGCGTGTGTCATGAGATTGGTCGAGTCGAGCTTTGTCTCCAGAGTAACAGCGGTTCATGTGGATGATATTTTCGCTGTAGGACTCGAGTCTAGATGCGATCAGTTATGTGAAGACCTGAACAGCCTTGTTCCCATCAACAACTTGGGCGAGTTGGGGTCGTATGCTGGTTGTTGTTTTTCGAGGAACTAGGATGCACGTACTTTGATGATTTTGCAGCAGGCGTTCGCTGACAAGACTGCGGCGAGGTTTGGTGATATTTCTGGGAGGTATAATCCGCTTTCGACTGGTGTGAAGCTCGAAGAGTTCGACGAGAAGGAACCCGTGGGGGATTGGCCCTTCCGCGAGGTGGTGGGGTGCTTGATGTGGCTTGCGAACCAAACACGACTGGATATTACGAACGCGTTGAGGGCGGTAGCGAGGTGCACGAATAGGTCGAGGGGAGTGCACTGGGAGACACCGATCGACGTTTTAGAGTATGCTTTTTCTACGAGTAATTTCGGCATTACGTTTTTGAAGGGTAGCGGGCTTGAACTGGTAGTGTTTGCGGATGCGGACTATACCAACAAAGCCACTGACAGGAGGTCAGTCTCAGGTGGGGCTATCATGTGTGCTAGGGCGTGTGTGCTGGTTTTCTAGAACGCAGAAATGCGTTACGCTCTCAACCACGGAGGCTGAATGTGTCATTCGCAGACACTATTGAGGAGGCGATGTTCTTGCGCTACGTTTGGAGTTTCATTTTTTCGGGGTTTGGGGAGCGATGCATTACGATTTTCGAGGATAACGAGGGGGAGAGGCACATGGCACAAAACCCAGTGTGCACGTCGAGATCTAATCACATCGACGTCCGACACCACTTTTTGCGAGAGCTCATTTTTAAGGGGGAGTTTGGTATCATATATGAAGACTCGAAGGAACAGCGTGGAGACTTCTCGACGAAGCCGCGCAAGAATACATTTTTCCGTTACCACCGGAAATTGCTGATTAACCTTTAACGCCTTCTTTCCGAGATAATTTACTAGTATGGTATAACTTTTCTCGAGTGAAAAATGTGTTTGACCTATAAATCCGAAATTACTCCCGCTTTTCGCTGGCTAATTCCGAGGATGATGCTGTTTTGTTTTTGGTGATGGTGTTCGAGAATTTTTGGTGTTTTTCCGAGTAGTCTCAACGTCCAATATTTTTCAAGTGGGGAGATCTATGCTATCTCGCATTTACCCTCGCGACCTGTGTATCTATGGCGGGAGTAGGGGATAAGGGGAGACTCTCGTCCGAAGGAACAGGGTCCCTTGCGATATCTAGCGTTAAGTTTCTTGACTATATTTTATCATTGACTGGCATGACTCCTGTGGTATTTTCCGGTGAAGTTTGTGATTTATCTTTAAATGAGTCCGGTAAGAATGCCATTTTAACTCGGATTGGATTTCGATATGCTTATATGGTTGTAACAGAGAGAGAGGCTGCGCACTTGAGTTTGCAACAGAGAGAGACTGTGGATTTGAACATTTGGATACTGATTTGATGATTTGAGCGTTGATTCGATAGTTTGAGTTTTGAGTCACAAACTGTATGTTTGAGATTCTGAATTTCATACCAGGTATGAGCTGGGGGGGTATTGAAATATTGTCGTGCATATTGAGAAGGGGGATATTGGTTGTGCTCAAGAACACGACGTAAATGTTCCGCCTAACACCTGGGAGTTCCATATATTTGTTCGGGATTGTATGAGCCGTTGATTGAGTGCGACGGATAATCAGTCGGTTAATCTGCGGGACAAACGGGAGATTTCTTGTGCCGGCAACGTGGTGGATAATCACGTGCCCGCTTCGCCATGGGCTGTCACTGGACAGCTTGGGTACGTAATATACTAGAGGAGTTCCGTGGTATTATCTGGAGTCAACCACCCATTCCCGTGCCAGCTACGTCGATACGTTCAGAGATTAATCAACATCCTCATACCAGGTAGGTCCACAAAAAGAGCAAGCTCTCCGAATCCAAGATATTCTCCACGACAAAGAGTTTTTCACTGGCCAACTAAAGTTGAATTCGCATCAATTTCAAATCGAAAAGAAGTGATTCGCGTACTACTTGTTACTATTCATAATACGAGAGGCTGTCGGTGGAGTCATGCATGCTTGATCAGGGTGCCCCTCCACGCTGCCGACGTTGCTGCTGCTGCTGAAGGGTGATAGCTGGGAGTTAATACGACACCGAGAAGAGGGTTTGCTGTACTCGGGTCGGGTGTTTTGAATCGTATGTCAAATAATATAACGAGTATACGGTTTCACTTGCTTGGTCGGAAATGTTGCTGGCCCATGTACTTATTCTGGAAAAAACATATTTCACGCTGGTCGTACTTTGGCATCGTGTAATATCGATGGACTTTTTTTCTCTAATAATATAACATTGCAATATCACCCAAATACAAAGTGCGCATTCAATTCGTAGTCTTAAATTTGTCTTTTACCTGGTGTTTTTTATTATAGTACGACCACGAGTGTAGTGAGTGTTGACTTGACCAACGCCCCAACGGGTAGGGTGGACCGTAACTGGATCAAGTCCGGCGGGAAGGCCTCATAGCCTAGGTTTTTGTTAGTGCGTGAGCTCGCGCGAGTCCCACACTACCCGGGAGAGATGACTCTCCCGGGTGGCTATCTCCACCGCACCTGCCCCTCTCGGGGGTCAGGTCGGGTCAACGTGCCTAAAGTCCATGGGGTAATAACAGCTTTGTCTAGTGTTGCAACGGGATCTAAGGGTTAAATTGACACACGACACGAAATCGCGAACGTGGAAGTGTGGTGAGCTTAATCTTTATTTTCATCAATCCGCCGGAGGATTAACAAAAAAAAAATTGTAACCGTCGTGCGTACAAGCGCTACTACACATACTTATCAAGAAACCCCGCCGCTGACCACTGCTGCTGCTGTGTGTCATCAATGAGAATGGCAATCTACCAAAACTGTCACTTTCGTCATTCACACTTTTCCGGTACAATAATACTGATAATAGTAGGCTGTGTAAAAGAGTCTGGTGCACCATCACTACTTTTTAGTAGCCTAGCAGCACGAAAAAGCCTAATTCGCATCGACGTCAAGACGAAACGTAGTTCGCTCTTCCTTTCCAATCCTCTGTGTAGCACAGACATGTACCTCCGTCACTGTCGATCACTTTGTTACCCTCATATATTTATTTCGTCCCCTAGATGTAACAAAGAGCTGTAGGATCAAAATGCGCCACTCGCTAGCCTGCCTACAGAAATCACGAACATCACCTCCTGCGCTATTGGACCACCCTCTGTAATCTTAAAGGCGTGTGCATACTGCGTTTTTCGAATATCAAGAGCAGAAGAGGCCAGTGATATTACATGTACGATAGTGAGACTCACCAACAAACACGTACGTACTCATGTACTGGTACGTCCAGATCTGCTGCAACATTTACAGGGAGTATTTCAAATATGTTTCAGTGTCTTGGTGTGCCCGTCACGTTAAACTGTCGAGCCGCGAGTGGATTTTTCTCTGAGTCGAGGGGGGAACATTCTACGATATACTGATATCGGCAAACAAACGTGCTTTCCCATATATATTACCGCCGTATGGACCAGGCAAACCACAACCTATTGATGGGTGTTGGGGGGTGCGGCGTCCTGCTCCCGCCGTGCTATGATACTTACTGCTGCACTGGCATACCACTCTTTCCCGTATTATAGTAACGGTTTTTTGCAATGATGGGGCGCGCGAGCGCGAAGCGCGAGCCTTTTCTTCTTGGTTCTCCAAGGGAAAACTAGACGTTCAGTCTAAGAGCCGAACCCCGACCGCTGGGGTGCCGTCTGTGACGGTGCCGACTGATCTCTCTCCACACTCGCACTAGCTCCAACGGCGAATTTACAGAAAAAGGCAAGCAAACTGAGAACAACGCTCGAGGGCACTTCGTTCAGGGCAATTACAATATGCTAACTTCCTCGATGTGCATGGTCAGACCGGTATTGTTTTTTGCTTCGACGCCGGGAAGGGAGAGTAGGGACTTGTTTTTTGGTTGCAGCGGGCGCTTTCCATTTTTTTGCGTCCCCGTACGGTCGTCCGAGCCAAGTTCCTGTGAGGCCATCCACCGCTTTTCGATAGTACCGGGCACATGAAAGTGCCGTTCACGCGCGCCTCACTAGAAATACCTTAAATCTGAGTTTGTCCCAAGGCCATGCGAATGAAGCGGGTTTTGATAGTCATATTCTCGCCTTCTCAACACTCACGTACGGAAACAATATTTCTTTTTCGAGGCCAATCAATGCGGCCAGTTGTCTACCATTCCCAGGGGAGCGTGGGAATCCCGCCCATTGGTCCATCGGAAGCCGGAACGCTTCTGTTGGATCAGGCCCTCAAGCACGTACGAATCCGCCGTTGTTCCTGATACGCAGTGTGGATGGATAGACCCAGTGGATGTCCCCGTTTCGCCCATCTGCTTGCTACCCTTCCTTGCGGGGAGGAGGTGGGAGGGGGTGGGGAGGAACTCATTTGTTGCTTGCCTTAGTCATTCATTTGACCATTGCCCACGCATCCCTTTCGATACGGAGCATCGTTCCTACTCCTAACAGAGACACCCCCAACATTTGGGCGCTCATTACGCTTTTTTTTTTTTTTTTTTTTCTCATCCCATTCATTATCTTCGCCCTTCTTCTCTCTCTCCCTCTTCAGTC